>OY998235.1:24379506-24647006 GCA_963922035.1 Amblyjoppa proteus
GATCGAGATAGTGAAGATACTCGAAAGCGAGTACAATCTGAGCGGCGTAAAAACGCGAATGGGGCTCGGAGAAACGTCCGACTTTGCGCAAGTGACTGAACATCTCGCCGCCAGGTACGTACTCGAGTACCATGTAGAGATTCGAATTGTCCTTGAAGTGAAAACGCAATGATACAAGAAACGGGAAGCTTATGGCCTGGAGTATCCTCTTCTCGTTCAAGGTGTGCTCGACCTGCTTCAGTTTGACAACTTTTTGCTTGTCGAGAATTTTCATTGCGTAATACTCCTTGGTGGGTTTGTGCTGTACGATCATAACCCGACCGAACGAACCGGTACCGAGGGTCTTTATGCGCTCGAAGTCGTCGAGACCCGCAGTATTCGTCGGATTCTTCTTCCATTTTTCCTCGAACTCCTCCTTCGCGTGATCGAGAAACTCCTTGACGCTCTCCGCCGCGTCGACCTTCTTGTTCGCTGTTGCGGCATTATTCCCCATTTTTGTTGCCGTGCTCGAGCCTGCCAGGGCTCCACGGATGTCGAATTTCTTCAGAATTTTGCGGCACTTTTATTACCAACACCGTTACGAATCCCAAAACTCAACGACTGCGCTTTTCGGACGTTGACGAAATTTTGGGTTCCGGTGGGAAGCTATCCTTCAGTTCTTTCTTTTTCTTGAGCAGCTCACGCGTTTCCTTTGGCTTGCGTGTGTACGTGTGTGTACGTGCGTTCGGGGGTTCCCCCCCGTCAACCGACCGCTCGATTTCTCACCGAAACTCCCGGGGTCAACAAAATGGGTCAACACTCCTCGTCCGCACTTTGCGCCATCTTTCCTGGCAATTACGGCTCTGCCCCCTGGCTCGTGCCTCTATCTTGCACTCGGAAACACGAATGTCTCTTGCCAGCTCTCCTCACCTCCCCACTGCCGCTCGCTGGCTCCTCTCTCGCTCTCTCTCTCTCTCTCTCTCTCTCGCTCTCTCTCTCTCTCTGCCTCTCTCTCAGTGGCCTCTCTGAGCCTTTGGCTACGAGCTTTGGATCTGTCTATCTCTCTCCTACGCCCGTTTGCCTTCGGCTCAACGTATCTCGGGCTCGTTCACTTTTTTATTTATTTTTTATACTTCTCTATTTGCACTGACACTGTCGATACACACACACATACACCTACATATATATGTATATTTATATATGTATAAACACCTTTTTTTTTTAATTGTAAAAACACCGTAATCCCAGAACGAAGAAACCACTCGACACAGGTCCTTTGTAAAATCGTTAAATTTCTTCTGTTTCTACGCCTTTATTTTCTTTCTTGCATCGAAATTTATTTCACGACAAACCGTAGAGCGTTCACTTTGCAGACGACAGGAAGCACGCGCGGTCTCGTACAACGAGAGAGTGAGATAGAGAGAGAGCAGTCCGCACGACACTGACACAGGCTGATCGGACGAAAGCCTAAATCTGGGCACGATAAATTCCTTTGTTTTCTTTTATTTATATTTATTGCACGAGCTTTACCATTGTCAGATGCAGTTGGTCACCGTGTATGTGTGTGTGTGTGTTTTTTAAGCACTTTTGTTTAAGATGGCGGCCACAGCCCGACGTCCCGGATTTCGCACGAATGCTGCGAAAATGGTGGAGAGCTCTACGGACGGGAGCCTTCGCCTCGCGCATCGCAACCACCCACTGACCAGGTTGGTACTAATGTCGATTCGACGAGCGAGAGACCCGTTGTCGTTGCAGTCGGGGCCGCTAGATGGTTTTTACGGGAAAGCCAAGCTCCAAAGCTGTCTTATCGACAGATGGTATTTTTTTTAATTGACACTTCTAAATTATCTGCGGTCGAAAGGCTACGATATTGACGGCCCAATGCCAAAAGCGCGAGCAGGCATGCTCATACGCGGACGATACACCCCTGTGTATGCATCGAAAGAAATTATAAAACCAGCGTGGCAGAGTTTGAACATTGGGCACTGATTAATGGGTTTTGAGGCGGCTACGTCCGCGACCAAATATCTTCGAGCTGGTTTTGCTTGATACGATGGAATTCCGAAGAGGTCCTGTACGTGTTAAGAGGAAGACCGAAAAGGTCATGTACGTGTCAACGGTGCTTCCAAAAAGGATGATGTACTTTACATATTCGCCCATTTTCTTTACCGATTCATGTTGTCGAATCTTCTTGCATCTTTTTTATCGATTGACGATCTTTAAGTTTCTGGCGAAAGTATGGTTACCCGTAATGCAAGGCAACTGAATAAGATTTTTTCGTACGGTGTGTAAGCCGTATGCAGTGATTCTATCTCGCCTCGTCAGCAACACCTCGTGCAAAAGCACGATTGGTCAAAAATTTCGCATAGTTATGGATTAGTGCAAAACAATAATTTGTAAATATAAAAAATAGTGTCGTAGATGCCAAAAAGTAACGAAACTTTTTCTGGAAATATGTGGTGTATATTCGTCAGGCAACTAACGCATCACGATCAATTTATAGGTTTGTAAAGAGTAACCGGAGTACACGATGCTGCGTCGAAGAAACGTCAATCTCAAAACTGTCAAGGAACTCGATGCTTTTCCCAAAGTTCCCGACACCTGCACGGACAAATCTGCGGTCGGCGGAACGTGTAAGACGCAAAATCAATGTCGTATAATGTTTGTTTACCTTACGAATTTCTCATTTCACAATGTACAATGAAATCTCGTTTATACAATGAAAGAAGCAAACAAGTGTTACAGGATTTGGAAAATTTTGAAAAATTATATTAAATCCGAGATTAGAGGAAAAAAAAAAACTGCACTAAGATAGAATGGAGCGTGATGTAAATACGAAAGATCTAAAAGTTCTACTAATTATAGCGATTCTCTTTTTGTTTCTTAAGTTTCAGTTGTTACGTTCGTCATAATCTTGTATTTGATAATCGCCGAGACGAGGTACTTTCTCGACAGCAGGCTCGAGTTCAAATTTGAGCTGGACACGGATATAGATGCAAAATTGAAACTCAATATCGACATAACGGTGGCGATGCCGTGCAGCCGCATTGGAGCGGACATACTGGATGCGACAAATCAAAACCTTCGCGAATTTGAGCCACTGACAGAGGAGGATACCTGGTGGGAATTGACGACCGATCAGAGATCTCACTTTGATGCATTGAAACACATGAATTCCTATTTGAGAGGGGAGTATCACGCCGTTAACGAATTACTGTGGAAGTCTCACCAAGTCACATTCTTCAATGAAATGCCCGAAAGGTAAAAACACTCCTACTTTGTTTGTTCCATTTGCAATATAACTCTAGTTATTAAGCTAAAAGCGCAAACCAATGTGAATATGACCAGAGGAAATACAAAGATTTTGTTCTTTTTTATTTCTATAAATCTTTCTGCGAAAAAGAACTTGATTCGCCTTTCGTATCCTATCGATTGTTTTTAACAGTGTTCCGATAGAGAAAAAAAAAACCTTACTACGCATATACAAAAACATTTTATGTAATGCCAGTTTTATTTTGGTACATCAGTGACAGTTGGTAGGTAATTTAAATTTCACTTATATTCAATTTTTTTTTTTGAATTTGCGGAGATAGAGGCCGCAAATTAAGTATGCACAGAGTGCATAATTTTCTATGCGAGGATTGAAAAATTGGTTAATGATTGCAGAGCCGTCAAGCCCGACCATGCACCAAATGCATGTCGTATTCACGGTAGTCTAAACGTGAACAAAGTGGCAGGTAATTTTCACATAACTGCCGGAAAATCGCTGTCCCTTCCGAGCGGTCATGTGCACCTTTCTGCATTTATGACATATCGGGATTATAATTTTACTCACAGAATCAATAGATTCTCATTCGGCGAGACTAGTTCTGGAATGATACATCCCCTTGATGGCGATGAAAAAATTGCTGAAGACAGTGAGTAAACAAACTATTCAATCAATTTACTCGCCAATCAAAGGAAAAGTTATTGTCAATTGTGTTTTTATTTGCAGGTATGATGTTGTATCAGTATTTTGTTGAAGTTGTTCCTGCAGACATTTATACACTGCTACATACATGGAAGTCTTACCAGTACAGCGTTAAAGAACATGAACGGCCGATCGACCATCACAAGGGATCACACGGCATTCCAGGAATATTCTTCAAGTACGATACCAGTGCGTTGAAAGTGAAAGTTATCCAGCAACGCGATACGTTGGTACAGTTTTTGGTAAAGTTGTGCGCTACGGTCGGTGGTATTTTTGTAACTAGCGGTAAGCAATAATCGTATGGCTGATGAGGACAATTTCATTATCCACACAACAATTGATCAATTCAATTTGTAATAACAACATTTTTTCTCTTCAATCAAAACAGGTTTAATCAACAGTGCGGTTCAAAGCTTTTGGTACATCATTTGCTGCAAGTTTCTCAAATCATCGGAAATCAAGGAAGATCGCAGAGTATTTATCTCGGAAAATTCTGCTCCTAAAACAGGCATGGGACCAATAAATCTTGTAAACGTGGCGACCCCTCCGTGCATAGATGTTACATTGCATACGCAATAAATAATTAAATATCATCTCTCAATGATTTTTATTTCAATAGATCGATAGTGTTCCAAGTGGCAGATTAGTTGTCAAAGTGCAAATTGATATTTAAGTCACTTTGAACGGTTTCGAAAACCATCATAATAATTTTTTGTTTAATATGCTTTTCCACCGAGTTTGAAGGATCTTGACCTTCTCTTCTTACGGGAATTCATTAGGATTTAAGTCAAAATTTCGTACGAAAATTGCATGTACGCCTGTTGGACGCAGACACATTGGGAGCTGCAG
Organism: Amblyjoppa proteus; assembly: GCA_963922035.1. Taxonomy (NCBI): domain Eukaryota; kingdom Metazoa; phylum Arthropoda; class Insecta; order Hymenoptera; family Ichneumonidae; genus Amblyjoppa; species Amblyjoppa proteus. Next base: position 24,384,305 of record OY998235.1, read on the forward strand.
TGCGCTGGGTATTTCGAGTAGGATTGATTGGGTTGACAATGAAACTTTATTAGCATTGTGACCTATATATTATTTCACAAAGTAACATAAAGCTAATCGCGGAGCTTGCCGGCGACTATAGCGTTGTGCGCAATTAGAGTCGTAAAAATACCGGTATTTTTATTTCGGGTAATATGACCATAAAACATTAAACGTATATTAATCGATCTGTTGCTTACACGAATTTCTATAAATATCCACGCTTTAAATAAAACTTATCAACCGCGGTTTAGTGCTTTTCTTCTTCAGGGTAAGAAGGCTGATAGATTGTATGAAAAATTTTATTGTCTCAAACGAATCGAAACTTATCTTTTTATCGGTAAATTTACTCGAACCTATTTTAAAAATTGGAGAATCCTATACCAACATCAATCATTAATCGCTTATTTAATCTGAGGAAGTTTTTTCCAGTTCGATTGGTCGTAACAAAAATAGTGTGGATCAGGGGTGCATTTCTAAATATCACACTCTTGTACGCCAGGGTATGGTTTCCAATGCGACCTTGAAATCCTTCGCTTTTTTTCATTTTTCAACCAGAAAATTTCACTTCCGGTGTGGAAAACTCCATTTTTTTTACCGTCAATAACATCATACCGGAATGTAATATAATTTCGGTCCGAGAACCTAATTTTTCGATCGAAAGAAACGTTTTCCCGCATTATATCACATCCGGTAAAAAGTCTCTGTAAATACAAATTTCCGGTTTTTAAGTCCAATAGTTCAAAGCGAGGGTGTGAATCGTTCGACCCATAACAACCTGCCTATATAAAAAGTACTCAACACGCGGTTTTCATTCGGACAGATAAGTCCTTGTTTACCTGATAACAGTGTTGGATATGAATGTGTGTATACGGTACCGTTACCAATACCCGAACCATTGATTATCGGAAAGCCAATATTCACATCCGAAATCATATCGACAACTATCAAATGATAAGCAGGCACAGGAAAGAAAAATTTCACGCATAAACTATTATTTTATTGTTCCATTTATTTTTAAGGACGACTTAGGGAGTTTCGAGATCGAGCTCGAAACTTGATTGCCGTTTTTATAAGATCGCTGAACCCGACCGGTCAACACAAATTATTAGCATCCGTGCAAATGTTAACTGAGGATGCTGAAAGTTTTCGAATCACTCAAGCATCGACATTTACACGTACCGACTCAAAATAACTAAAAGTAAAATGAATATATTGGATGAAAATAAATTTACAATAGTCACCGAGGAAATTCGAAAAAAATAATAAATAAAAATCCGTTGATATATTTTCGAACTTCCCCGTCTTTCGAGTTATGAACACGATTTTGTTTTTTTTTTTTATTCACTAATAATCTGGACAGCTTATACGCACCGTATAGGCGAAAAATTTTCGAGATAAAACTAAAAAAAAAAATCAATGAATTATCGTCGTCGTAGGCGTGACTATCGACTTGTGAGTCGTAAAAGGACACATTTGGGTGCGGCTCGATACAAAGGTTTCAACAAATATAAACCTTCGCACGCGCACATATTTTTTCTTCTTTTTTTTCATCGAATACAATATTTTTCATACTCTTAAGCATACAAAAATAAATTATAATAACGATAGCATATCTCTTGACTTATTCATGTACAATGAATACTATTATGTTATACAGGTATCATAAATATACTTTAAAGTTTACACGTATTCTTATTTATGTAACGATAGAGTGAAAATCAATCAAATGCTTTTTTTTATACTCTTTAGAATATAAATGGCACACCTAGGAGAGAGAAAAAAGAGAGGCATTGGATCGGCTTAATTAATTAATGACACTCGCGTCAAAAAGGCACCTTCTGAAATCATAATGGTTAAAAAAAAAAACTATTGCGATAATAAAAATCCCGTCAATATTTCGTAATACCGAATGTTCCATTTGAGGCGACGCGAAACCTACTCCCACTCGACGGAGCCGGGCTCGGTTGGTAACGAAAACTGTAATTCATTTTTTTTGTTCAAGGGCGCTCAACTTTTTCGGTGAAAATGAAAATTCTTAGTTTTCATGCAATTATTAAATGATGTCACTATTTTTTGATTAACCATATACGTTGAACATCCCAGAAATCAATCGATCACAGTTCTTGATACCAATCAAGCCGATTAACATCGCCTCGTGACAATGTGAAACATATTCTCATTGTTTCTTTCTCACTCCACCGGGAGTACCTTTAGTATACGTCGTTCACATCGCCTCGCGGCGTTGTGAAACATCTCAGTCGGCTCAGTCGGTAACGAAAAATGTAATGCATTTTTTTTTTTTTTTTCAAGGGTGCTAAACATTTCCGCGGTGAACCAACTGATGTGTTACAGCACAAGGCCCTTGACAAAAAATGTATTACAGTTTTTGTTGCCGACCGATTCTGTTTCGCGTCGACCTGACTTATAATTTAGAGATTATTTGGTTTTAACGTTATCTCCCCGAAGTGCACAAAGCTAAAATCCCCCGCATATGACGCTCGTACTTCGCAACAAATGTTTTTCGTAAATGCTTAAAAATTCACGTCAACGAAACGACACACATTTTTTTTTATACAATATAATATTCGGCGACTAAATATTTATAACAGATCCTTTCTTCGTCACGGGAATATTTTGTTGAATCTATTGAACCGGCGTGGCTATCGATACACGGTTTATTTTTATTCGCGTTTAAGCACTTTGAATTGAAACAAACGCTGGAAGTAAAATGAGACTAGTAGCGGCATGGAAGTACAGGAAATATTTATAATATTCAATGTATGTATATATGTGTGTATATATACATATATTTATATATATACATATACACACATACATATATATCATATATTTATATATGATATTCTGAGCTGTGGCAATAAAAATGAGCGAGAAGACAGTGATCCGATAAAAAAAAAATATATATATCGCGTAACTGAAATCAGAAGGACGTATTTTCTGTGTATAAGCAAATGAAATACGCCTTCCGGATTTAGTTACGCAATACATCTACCTAATGAAAGATGGAATTGTGCCGGGACGTATTACAGAACATTCACTCCATTTTTAATATACGCGTAGGTGTTTTTCTTTCTTTTTTCGTAATGTTAAAGACACCATTGGATTTTAGGCACTTTCTCTCGCTTAAGAAAGTCGGAGGTTTTTAGTTTTTTTTTTTGTTTTTTTTTTTTTAAGAAGCACATATACAAATAGTGTGCCCTCGACGCATGACAGACGTGTCTGTCGTGACCTTTCTAGTGATAAATCCGCATGCGTCTCGGATCATCCGATTTCCATGGGATTTATATTTTTCGCGAATAAAGGGGATCGAGATCATGTCCTTATTCGAGGTTTGCCGCTTATAGATTACTTTAATTGCCTGATGATATAAATGAGGGGCGGGGAGGAAAATCGTCGTTCCTTGACGACGTTCCTTTCGAGACCATCTATGACGTCTGCTGGTGTACGCTTTGGCTGCAGCAAATTACCTGTTTAAAAAAAATCACAATAAGTCCTTGTTAATTGTTGTGTCCCATCTCATGAAAAATATTCAGAAAATATGTAAAAATTTCCTTCGATTTATTGTTTGTTTGTGAACGATCGTAATATTTTTCGTTTGATAAATAATCATAAAAAGTACCAAAGTGACAAAATTTCACAACTAGGACGATTGTTTGCCTATGTAAATTTTACTGACCTATGTAGAGTATAGTAGCGAGACGATTACAGGTATGTTGTCTCATAGGACGACACCGCGACGAAAAGCAAGACAGTCAGCGCCAGAAGTGGTCGATGTGTAACAGCTGAACCGTGTTTCACTGGAAAAAAAATATAAACTACGGTATATTACAATTTGAAGAAGTAAAAAAGAAAGTTTTAAAAAGTGACATTTTGATCCACCAAAAAATCGATGTATGCTAATGCCGTTGCAAAGTACTAATCTATATTTTGTCAAAAGTGTTAAAGCAGGTTACAAATTATTGAAGTTCAGGACTCACCCTTTTCAGCTTCCTCCGATTTGTACTCTGAAAATTGTAATTTTTCGAAACACTATTAGAATACTGTTACGAACAATCAATCGTAGAATGAAAAAAAAAGAAAATAATTGAAAAAGGTTTCTTTTTTGTTTCTGGGCTAAAATTGTTGAACTCCCGCTTAAAATGGATTTACTTGGAGATTTTCAATAATTTTACCTTCTCTGAACGTGTGACTGCTCGAGTCCGGTGACCATCCGTATTCGTTCCTAGCTGATAACTTCGCTTCGAACGCACCAGGCTGAAGACCTCTCAGGGGGTGTTTGACGGTGAATTGATTGCCTTTTCCATTCGTAACAGCGGGGCTCTGTGTCGTCCACTCCATTTCGCCTTTAGGACGATAATCCAACTGAAATGTACATTTGCGTTTCAATTTGTGGAGAAACCTGAAATCTTAGCATTTTTTTAATTTTGTTTCGATAGATTAAAAACTACGAGACATACCTTGTACTCAATGATCGGTGCGTAACTTTCAACGTGCCATTCAAGGACGAGCGTCGATTTGTCGGAATCAAATTCACCACTGTAAAATCTCGGACGGGACGGTACACCTTTGGAGAGACATAATTAAGGAAACGGAAAAATAAGTTATGGAAAGAAAAAAATTTAATTACCCGTGAGTTCGATCGTTTTGCTCGCTTCGCCGAATTTGTTCTTCGCCACGCAGTTGTACTGTCCCAGATCGTGGGTTGTAGTGTGCTCGATGACGAGCGTGCGACGAGATTTGTCCTCGACGAAATATTTTCTGTCCTTCTTCTCGTTTATCACCTTCTTGTTCTTGTACCAGGTTATATTCGCATGGGGATGAGCATGAACTATGCACGTCAGTTCGGATTTTATTCCAGGGCCGGTATGGACAGTTTCGTGTTCCACGTCGATAACAGGTGTGTCTGCAATCGATACAAATAGACATTGAAAAAAAAAAAAAAATTATTAAAAATACATTTTCATCGATATCACAGATGGTCAATACTCCAAGTACTCCGAGTACTCCGAGTACTCCAAGTACTCCAAGTACTCCAAGTACTTCAAGTATTCGATACTCGGTACTTGTAATTAAAGTACTCCAATATATATTTTCCAACGGTCGTACATTTGACGATGACTTCAATCGCATCGTGCGGTGGTTTCTCGGAACCATCCTCGACGAGACACTGATATCGACCGGCATTATGTCTCGTGGCTTTCTTAATCACGACAAAGCTTCCGTCACCCTCCATTATTTCGCCGTTGTGCAGACGCTCGCCCTGTTGACGAGAGCGAATTGGTTTTTATTTTGAAACGAAAAAAAAAACAAAAAAAACCGATGAAATACCTTATTTGTTCGCTAATTACCTTGTGGGACCATTTGATCTCAGGTTTGGGTTCGATGTTGACGGTACAGCCCAACGTGACACTTTCGTTTTCAGTTACGTCGACGCGCTTGGCGGGCGTCACGCGTATGCCGTTCCAAAGTTCACGTGGTTTTTCGCCAATATGCAATCTGTACACGACTTCTATCGGAGGTGCGACGAGTACCTGGCAGCGGTAATGATCGGAGGCGTCTTTTTCCGAAACGTTACGCAGTATCAGACTGAAATTTTGCGCCCGAGTGAATCTCGAAGAGTAATCCGTCATCGGTGTGTCGTCGGTAAATATTATCTCGTTGTCCTTCAACCAGTTGATAACCGTGTCGTCTGTAGAAAAATTATTTCTTTAAAAAACATTATCTATAAATTGTTTTGGCGATTTGTTGTTGAAAGTGAAATTTTCGGGCATAATTTACGATTATACGTAAATAGGTGATGAACCTGCGTTATCGACGAGGCACGGCAGCTCCACAGTGTCTCCAGGCCTCGCCTCCACTGTCATGGATTTCGATCTAACGTGCACCGGACGACTGGGCCCCGCGTCTGTCTGGGGATCATCTTCGTCGGCACCGTTCAGCGAATCCTCGTCGTATTCGCCGTCGTCGAGATAGTCGTCTTTGTTCGGGTTTTTGTTCGGCAAGCACTCAGCTTTAACAGGGAAAATCATTCGTAATTGAGCAACCTCGATAGATTCGATGACCGCTTCAATTATTCTATCGTTGTTCTTCCAAATTGATTACACCTTATCAAGGTGCACTGAAATATTGCGGTCGGTAATAAAATCTGTGATAAAACCGTTTTTTGAACTTGGCAATGGTTAGCACCTTGAAAAATAATAATAATAATAATAATGGTTACATTTTTTGTTACCGATCGAGTACCTCGTAACCTTAATAACGTCTCCCCGAATTGTCTGATTGAAAATTTTTTCATGTATATAACTCATGTCACGCCAGTTTAAATTCAAAACGTATAATGATTCGTTCGATTTATCCAACCTCGCGTCGAGCAACGATTTCGAGCCAATTTAATTCACATTTGAAATCGACTTTGCCGCGCCCCGCGTAATAGATCACTTTATCAGTGCGCCTCTCTTCTGACGGCGATCCTACGAGGTTAAGTTACTCGGAACTGCACGAATTAATGGAGCAAGGCCGCTGCCGAAGGAAGAGGATGACACGGCTTAAAGTGAAATAAAGCACAATGTCGGACCAAGCCCCCGCCATGCGTGCTGGCATCCCGTTACCCTATTTTTCACGATCATCCTCGTGCGAATGATCTATTGTCAACTGCCGGTCTACCGCTCCCTCGTAAGGATATGTAGGTCGCGCAAACATTCCCGCCTCCTATATTAACGCTAAGAATAAGGGTGCTGCTACCGGTTCCGTTTCCTGACTTAGCCGATGCTCTGGTGTTCGAACAAGTTCGCACTGACTCGACCTTATGGCAATAAGGATATAGCGTTTAGGTTTCAAAGGCTCTGATGAAAAAACGGGGAGTTCGGCGGGAGTGACCGAATACCGGCTGATTTTTTCAGCATTGAGCAATGACATCTATATATGGAGTTGATGTAGTTGATGTAGTTGATGTAGTTGATGTAGTTGATGTAGTTGATGTAGTTGATGTAGTTGATGTAGTTGATGTAGTTGATGTAGTTGATGTAGTTGATGGAGTTGATGGAGTTGATGGAGTTGATGGAGTTGATGGAGTTGATGGAGTTGATGGAGTTGATGGAGTTGATGGAGTTGATGGAGTTGAAGGAGTTGATGGAGTTGATGGAGTTGATGGAGTTGATGGAGTTGGTGGAGTTGATGGAGTTGATGGAGTTGATAATAATTTCATAGCTTACGCGTTAGTATTTGTTAGACGACATTCTAAAGTTCGTATATATTGAAGATTTGAAAGAAAAAAAAACATTGAGCGTCACCTTACACCTAAGAAATACAGGACTCCCACTTAGGTGGCCGACAGTCGCCCACTCTCTCGTAACTTGACTTGTGTTTGCCTTCATAAGTGAAATATGTGATTAGACGGGAGGGCTTGACGGTTCGGGAATCGAGGTTAATGGTCGGTCTCCCTATACGTGTCGGCATCCTCCCTTCTTGATCGTGCTTCGGCGTTATTCCCGGTAGCCACCACCGCTACCGAGACCTCCCTTAGCAACGGTCCAGTCCGGATATACACGCAAGGAAAGGCGCCACTATTCTCCATAAAACCACCCATCGCGCCCACGGACACGCCATCGCTCCCCCAAGAACCCCGGTACTCTTCCTTCGTCTAATTATAGATCGTCGTTCTCCGAGGGTATGTACGAGAAACTGGGTAAATTGATTTGCTCCAAGAATCGAGTTTTTTTTTTTTTCCTTTAAATATTGGCCCGACGATGTTGACTCGCGTGTGGCACTTTGTAAATTCCGATTCAAACAAACAAGGTTTTTTTTTTTTTAATCTCACGCGGAAACATACGTTACGTTGGAATATCGACGTTGATTGTGCACCGTGTGCGGGACTCATAAGAAATTGGCCGAAGGTTCGTCTCTTATAGACACATCCGTGGCGCACCCAGAGGCGTCTTCGTTATTCTATTCTTGCATCGAGAATGCACAACGCAGACCGGAGCTCACAGACTCGAGATCGTTATTGCCCTCGAGATCTCGTGCAGAAAAGCAAGCCGTTTCATAATCGTTTTTATTCATTATATAATTTTTTTTCCATGTCGATGTGCGAGACGCAATGATTTAAGTTTATTGAAACGCAAATAATAATAAAGATAACAATATCAACAATCCGTAAACATTGTGTCACTCTTGTACTTTAATGTTGCATCTTCAGTCGCAAAGACTACTCTATGGACTCTGAGATAATTGATCAAATCCATAATTATCAATATTATTTGCTTTTTATTTGTCAATTTATTGGTCGATAATAACCAATGTGCGATCAACGATTTTCCGATAAGAGATTGACTTTGTGAATATTTTTGAAGCGTTCAAAATTGTTTGAAGAAAAATAACACTTCGGAAACCACCGTGTTTTGGGCATTGCTGCGTTATCAGCAGATTCTGGAGGGAACACGAATGCGTTTGGCGCCGTTGATTATACGGGAAGAAAGCATTTTCAGCCTCTGCGTCATCCTGCGGGAGGGTTATCTTTATGAGGTAGAGCCAGTGTCACGCTCCGGCTGTAAGGTAACAGTGGAGGTATTGTACACAGGGTGGATGCAACGGCTTTGGCCAATCTACCTCCAAGCGCCCGATTATCATTAACACAGTTTCTTCGTGTTGGAATATTATTCGAATAAAAAAAATCGTTGCCTTTTTTTCGAAACACAAAAAAAAAAAAATGATTTTTGATATCTTCGATTTCGGAAAGAAAGGTATAAATTTTTATGCCGCTGAATCAGATAAAGTAAGACTTTTACCGTTGAAATTCTGATATTCTCATCGCGTAGGGTAACGTGATTAACGCGCTCGCGTATTCTTCCTGATAATCCCCCAAAAAAACATGGCTCGGATGAAACGGCACAAGCGCGCGCCCCGGAAGTTCTTAATCATTCCATCGTGGGTTCAAGGACCGGGACATTATTTTTAACATCTGCAGCCTCGGTATGTACGGCAACGATGCAACGAAGCCTACCCCGGCAGTTTGTGCGGTCTACCAGACGAGCAATTCACGAAAGTTTCAATTCCTAGAGGAATAAATTATATTTTACTGTACGATCGCCGACAAACGAACGAGAAACTTCGATCTATCGATTAATACGACAGATAAATCGCATTCCATTATTTTTGTGGGCATGCAATTTAGCTCCAGCGGATGTTCAGTCAGTTGAATTATTGACATAATAATATATCAATAAGTACGATTGAATATTTGTTATTGAATAAGAATAATACAATACTTATAATTATTATTAATGTATTAATAATGTAGAGAAAATTGAGAGATATCCTGAAGATAATAACAAAAATTCTGTATCGAATAAGCTTACATTGTCCACGCAGGCAATTATCTATTTCGAAAGTATCGATATATGCTTCAAGGGTAACGCCTTCTCGGTCGTTGGTGCGCCACCAAATCGCCGTGTCATTCAAATTCTGTGCATATCTTGTTCGACTCGAACCAGTTTATCGTGAACGAAGTCGGAGGATAATAAAGCCGGCTAATGCGGCTTTACTGGTAAATTAGACTCCGCATTGCGGATAATGTCTGTGCAACACTGTAGTCCAGAATTATCGATAAAATCCTAAAAACGCTCAAAGAATTTCGTCAGTGTCCGAAAGAAAAAAAGTTGTAGCCATTTCGTCGTTGATTTTTTTTTTTTTTTATTAATAAATACTTCTAAAATGTTTCTATTGTTATTAATTTTTTTTTATTTTTTTATATTAACAACGGGCACTTAATTCCATTTACCCGGAAGTGTCGACGACTGGTTGTGCAATGTACTTTAGGCCCGCGAAGCCGTGGGAATCCGTGAAGAATCCTCATTTGAAAACGTGGATTCCGGGTCGCGTTCCATTCCCCTCGTGCTCCGAATATGACCCACTTGCGGTTTCATTCATACTTTCATTCGAACGCGCACGCATTTATATTAACAATGTCCGTAATTTGCATTCCGCGAGCTTTCACGTCTCCGTCATTCCTATTTATTAATCGAGAGAAATTAAAAAAAATAAATGTCCCAGCCATTTAAGATCACTTGAGTTCGATTACTCAAATTTCGCACAAATTATGAAGTGTTTGGAGAAATAGAAAAGAATTAATTTTTTTTTAATTCAAATTGTGAGTTTTGATATGAACAGAAATCGCAGAAAGTCCTGAATCATTCTCGTGTCTCTAACTTCATTAAAAAACAAATGCAGAATCGGCGCCCCGCCTATTTGAGATTTTGTCTTTCGTATCTCGAAAAGAATAGCCCCGAATCTTTTTTATAACGATGAAAAAATTACATTAATATACACATCGGACTTCCGCAAGAGTGCTGTACAAATTTCCTGGCAAACTTTGCAATGGCAAACCTTTTTTTATCTGCCAGGGTACCTGATGTTAAAAACACTGTGCGTCATGTGTCTGAGCCGCAGGTATACAAAGAACGTTCTTGTTTAATGGATGGAACAAGGGCCTCACTATAAAGCGGCTGGCCGGAAGTGAAAAACCCTCTCGACTTATTTACACAGTAGTTACCAAAGAGTGAGGGTAACGACCATTGCTTTTCTAACTTCCTGAATAGCTCAGACGCAATTTGGTGTCCATATGGGCGTTACATTTTTTTTTTTTTTTTTTTTCTATAATTTTTTTCTTTCAATTCAGAAATATAAACGCCTCGGCTAACAACAGACGAATTATTCAAATGATGCATTGACAATTTACAATCCGTGCGACGAGTACACCGTTACATTGGGCGGAACCTGCAGAGGCACGCCCGAGCCATATCCACGTAACTCTGTCCGATGTCCATTGAAAATTATCGTCACGTCGACGAATACGCGTCCGTATAAGCGTAACGAAATTGTGTCGTGAATAATTCGATTAGTCTATAAGTTTGCTGAGTTCAAAACTTTGTAAACGTTTCACGCACCCAATGTGCCATCGGTGAGAAAAAATAATTGTGCATTTGTAACTCGCGTAGTTCCGCGTGCTTGACGTACGTTCATAAATACATATATATTTGCGTAACTGTCAGACGACATCCGGATATTGAGCATCGGATGAACAAATCGTCCTACATTATTTTTCAAAAAAATAATTTTTTTTTTAACTCTCATACTTTCGAGTCGAGATCTCAAAGACCCTATTCAATATTTTTTCCTCGCCGAGAATTTCGTTTGCAGCATTAACGCTTTTTCTTGGGCGACCGTTACACGCCTACGCTCTCCTACGATAACCGATAAGCTATCTCGTCAAGAATTCCTAATCGAATTGTCGCGTAGACGTATATATATATATATATATATATATATATATATATAGAGAGAGGTACGTTTAAGTATCGAGTAACATCGAGCCAATAAAAAGTACACGTCATCCTCGATTAAATCAATCAACGGGCTATCAATTTGTCACGGTTAGTCACGATTACATGCTTAATTAAGCTTTCACTATTTCGAATTGATCAATTCGCGATTAATGACATTGTAAGCAATCGTGACAGATAAAAGTGTTTCATTGCGGTAAACGGGTTCCGGGACGTGAGAAAAAAAAATAATAATTTTAAATAAAAAATACAAATCAACGAGACTCATGCACGACACAACGATTTTACTGTGTTGAAATCGAACATTGGAGTTTCACAATCGTGCACATTTATTGTCATTCTCGGCAAGGAAAGACTCCACTGCTTCAATCGAAACTTATGAATTTTTCAATTGAAAAATGTCAATCCTTCAATTAAAAAATGTCAATTGTTCCATTGAAACTTGTGATTTTGTACGATGCGCAAAGAAATTCGGCAAAATCCATGCAAGTTCCGTTGAACCTACAATAGTGAATTGGATATCGTAAGAATTAATGTTCTGCCGGATACGAGTGGATACCTAAAGCTGCACGCTTAGTGCAATAATTACCCTCGAACACAAAGTTCCATTGTCCCTTCTTCCTCTTAATTACAGCAGCTGAGAGTTATTCGCCAGTGCGATTTGCGGAATTATCTTCGGGCAAGTCTTTAGCGCGTAGTGCTTCTCAACCCCAGCGCGTTGATTCTTACTTACATCATTGCATGCTCTCATACAATTCACTCGTCTCTCGTTAAACGTGAAATTACAAAGATCATGGAGTTTGGCTCTCCGGCGACAGTGCAACAACTTGGCAGTATCGCTCGGCCGGAAGACAAGAAGATGCGACAGAAGTCGGATCACGGAGATTGCCAGGGCGTTGAACCGCCCGCGGCATTCCGTCGTGTTTTCATTGCCCGCCTTCGTGCATCGCGCACGCGCTTGCGACGACCGGTGCGCTCGGTGTACGCCTTATAGACGGATTTTTAGGCGTACTACGGCGAATCTTCCCGAGGCTTACCGAGCGCGACGACCGACTACCAGGTGGTGGGATAATCGCTTACTAATATTACGAAACTGCGGTGAACGTGGGCATGCGTCGCAGCTATCTAAGGGAATATCTTATGATTCCTTAATAACTCAGTTATAAAATGAAGTTTCTATTAAAAACTTTAATAGACGCAAACTTTGATTACTGAACTGACTGATTAATGGACCGCTTGACTGACCGGTTGGCTGACCGGTTGACTGACCGGTTACTCGACAAGTTCACCGACTCGATGACCAACTAGTTGAATGACTAGTTGATCGACCAGTTGATCGACCGGTTGATCGACCGGTTGATCGACCGGTTGATCGACCAGTTGATCGACCAGTTGATCGACCAGTTGGTCGACTACTTGATCGATTAATCAATCGATTACTTGATCGACTGCTTGACTAACTAGTTAGACTCGATAAGTTTGTTTTCGTGTACATAACAAGATATATCAAGACATGTTGGCCAATCTTAAATTATAAAAATTATGATGTTGAATTGTTTAAATGAACCCAGTGTCAATATGGCTTCATTTTAATACTTCCAGTTTTAATCATTTTATTACATCCATTTATGTTGCGTGACCTAGAAGTTTTTTTTTTCTACATTGCCTCTACTTTATGACCCGCTCGATGCTTCAAGATCCGTCTGGTCGGTAATCGCCCGGTCTGCCACGGAACTCTTTTTACCAACGGCCGCGAGAGCGCGCACAGCTTACGATGACGAAATGTCGGTAATGATATACTGATCGTTGATTTTTATCGTTATTACATCCACACACTCACACGTGTCAGCGCAAACGCTTACGTATGCATACGCGTAAGACCGGTTCATTCAATGCCGCACAAAACTCGATTGTACTTTATATCGCACACTGATAGTTCTCCTCGAGACAACACAGGCTTATTCATTCAACTCTCTTAGCGAGCAATCCTGTCTCACTTGAGTTATTGCTATGAAATGCCGATTTACCCTCCAGCACCGCAAGAACACTACAGTATAATCTTAATCTAACAACAAACAATGACGCGTCAGACTACTTTATTTCAATGGAGACTTTTTTTTTGGGGAATTTATTAAGTTTGCGTAGCACACGCGGTTGTATCTGCTGATCCAATTTATTGCACAGCAGGTTGAGAGCACTTGGTAAAGACTGCGATATTGCATGTAAAATTGTGATTAGGAGATTTCCAAATATTTTTTAATCATTACGGTAATTTCTGTTTCGAGCCAAAAAAAAAACAGTTAGCTCGTCCTCTTCCCATTTATGATCATCACAAATTGTCATAAAGACATAAAAAAAAAAATACACCAGCTCCAGAATACACCAGTCCATTCATTTGGTTTAATTATCATACCAATTAGTTTTGTTTGTTATTTTTTTATCGTTTACACGTTACTTCTGGTATTTTTTGTATTCTTGTATGTGCCTAGAGGACCTATTGTACAAGTCCTATTGTACAATAAATATATCTATCTATCTATCAATTACTTCCTTCGGTAAGAAGCACTTAATATAACAGAATAAAAAGAAATGCGTTTTAGCTCCCGCTGACGTGGATTTGTTTTTTCGTCTAATCCCTTATCGAAACGTTTATTCAATTCTTTCCACGCGTCTTTCCGATTTTCTCCGATCTATCATTCCGAGGACTCGTCGTCGTTACGGGATAACAGCGAATTCCTCGCTATCATTCGTAAAACCGGGTTTCTCTAGAAGCGCCTTGGGGCCACCCTCACGAGTCGGTCGACGCGTTGAATATTTGCACCGGCTTCTGGGTCAGGAGAAATTATGTCAGCGATGAATAAAACCCGTTTCCGTTATTATCCAAGCTAGCAATCGTCCGGGCGACAAACGCCGACGATACTCTCTCAAATCGTGACTCGTTACGAGATATTTACGAAGATTAATCGTTACCAGAGATTAGAAGGTCTTCGTTATCTCGAGCTTGGAAAATTATCATAACGCCCGACATGACCGTTATCCCATCTCGTTACCGGGCAATCAAATCAGAAAATTAAAATACATTTCTTAAAATGAATTTTGTAAAAAAAAAAAAAAAAGGAAAACGAACTGTTATTATTGTTATTACCGAAGATTAAAGGTCCCCATTACATAGAACTAGGAAGTTTATTACTATCACTAAGTTTCGTAAATGAAAAAATTGACCAATAGCAGTGCATCCTGAATAAAGTTTTTCGAACATAATGTCATAATTTATTTATTATGCTTTCGTAAAAATGTAAAAAGCGCACTTGACACAATTTTTTCAGTGCCGTATGGAGTAAACCGTTTACAGAATTTTTTTTTTTTTTCAACGTCGAGTAAGCTTCGTCCACGGAAGCTTAAAGTTTTTCCTCACTTTCGTTGCGTGATGTGTGGCTATGCGGAAAAAAGATTCATTATTCCGAACTTTCAACTTCCTAGGGTCAATACGTTGTGCATATATGTATATATATATATATATAGTACCTAGTTTGGTTTTATAATCTCTCGACCTGAAAAATTTCACAGTGCAAGCACCTTGTGTGAGAATAAACAAGAATAAAAAAAAATGGTTGCCAACAAATCGGGCGCAGGTGCGCCCCGCCTGGCATGTGTCGTGTGTGCAAGAACGAGGACGGAAGCACAAACTGTGAGGCTTTTGAGTTGTCCAGTAGTGCGTGTGTGTGCGTGTGTGTGTGTGTGTGTGTGTGTGTGTGTGTGTGTGTGTGTGTGTGTGTGTGGGCGCGCGACCGTAAAAATCGCCCTTATCCAGCTGTGGCCTAATTCGTGACTGGTATGTACTTTGGAGCGTGCCGTGGCGCTCAGCTCTATTAATATACGTTGAGTTATTAACACGCGAGTCGAAATTTCGATTAAATGAAGAACCTGCGACGCGTCGAATACGAATGCAATACACGTACACGTTGCCAGTTATCATCATCAAGTTATCGCGCAGGAGGCGGCGGTGTCGGTACTAGGGCTACGGTGATAAATGATAATACCGCCGATACGGTTACTTAATACGATAATGGCACAGCGAGAAGGCCATCCGGTTTCGTTGGCTGATCCCCCTCAAAATATCAGCGATTATTAAGGCCAGGATGTTCGCGATGATCCTCGATCATGTATATTTATACCTATCGATGCTATGGAGTTGGCACGGTGTAATGCAATCTTCCTACCGAGGAAAGAGTTTATTTAATGTTGACGAATCGTTCATTGGATATGTCGAAATAAATATTCGTTTACGTTTAACAAATTTCAGTTGAGCCATGTAATTTCTGTTTTGCGACGAGTTTTTTTTTTTTGGGGCCAATCAAATTGAATTTGGGGCTTAGCCAAAAATTGTTAACAAATTAATATTTATTTCGTCATATCGAACCAGAGATTTGTTAACAAGACATAAATCATTGGATATATTGGCGAAAAAGCTATTCTCAATAACATTCTCGTCGCTTCGCAGACTATGTTTTCATACGAAATATTGAGCTGCGGAGGCAAATGAGTTATATCGAGGGTGGAAAAATTTACGTTTGAAAATAATAATGATAACGATTGAAACCGAAGATCTGCTAGGCTCGAAACACCCATATATACCCACATCGCCATCGTTGCTGGCAGAGTGCTAGCGCATGTCCTTCGTTTACCATTTTCGCCAAGCCCGTGGTATTTTTCCGACTCTCATCGTTGCGAATAAATTTACATCCGTTTCATAATCTTCCGAAAGCTCTCGTCGACCTTTATTTTACCGGCAGCCTTTCATTTATGTATTCAGTGTAAACTACGCCCCCGTATGTTTCCCGTCACGCCGAGCGGCGATATACAAATCCTTTTTATCGTCACTTGTTCGTTACAAAATAATCAAAAAAAAATCCATTTCCTAAAATTTTAACTTTTTTTAAACTCATCTTTCTTTTTCCTCGAGTTTACGATATTTCTGGGATCTCCAATTCTAGTGCACCAGTCAATAAGAGGTCTCGAGAAAATTACCCCCTCCCAACCTATGATTGTAAAATTGGGTCTCGAAAGGAGAGAAGCAAAAAATATTCACCCCACATCCCGCCCCGCATATCTCGCCACGTGTGCGAGACGAACCTCTGAAAAATGTATCGGCGCGATAATTTTTGTGAAGGGGTGTGGTGTAAGATTATTTTCGGTGAACCAGACGCCCAAGGCCGGGCGCTCAGTGCTTGTGGGCGGTTTATCCCAGAAGCAAATTTATGTCGAACGGCTGTCGAATATTTCTAATCCGATCGAGTAGGCCAGGATCTATTGCCACTATATTTTCCAATGATTTATCTCTCACGAAGATCCCATTCGACATCCATTGTGAAAACATATTTATCAAAAATTACAGAATTTCGCTAATTTTACCGAATTTATTAGTTTTAGTAAAATTCTTTTTTTATGTTTAAGTTGTAACGAATTAAAAAAAAAAAAAAAAAAAAACAATCGAGCGCAGAATCAAAATGTTTTCACGAAAATTGTGTCAATGTCTCGTTAAGCGTCTATGAGGCTCCCGGCCTAGCAACGTAAATGTTTCCCATTTGCATTATCACCGAAGGTCCAAGTGCACGCATAATTTACGTAGATGCACGCGTTCGAGTCGCGCATAAAAGAGACATTCTCATGGTTACGCGCGAGCAAAATATTTCTACTCGCCAACAACGCCGAGCGTTTCAACCGGATCATCGTGTTATCGAGATTCGATACATTTTTATATGCAACTATGAGAAAAAAAAAAAAAACAAAAAATTAAATTGGGACGACGACAAACTAAAATCTGAACAACGTCCGTGTTTGCGGAAGCAAAGGGTTAACCGGTCTGGAACAATAGATTCTTTTCAATGGAGCTGTATATCCACGTTACCGAACACCACATCTGCCTCGCACGCATGGACATTACGATCTACGCGTATGCACAGCCTCTTTCTCTATTTTAGTAAACGAGAGCACAGTTCACTGGCATAAAGTCTACGAGAGTCGGTGACGCTCAGCTCTGGGCTACGAGCTTTCCCTTTGTGATGAATTCCATCGACTCTAATAATAGTACCTCCGGGGCATAGGAAGGCGAGTCGCCAAGACTCGCGGCCACTATTTACAACAAAAAAAAGCAGCTCAATTTTCATCGACAAAAATCAAAATTTTTGGTAGTGGGGACTTTGAAGCGTCCCGGTGTATCAATGAAGACATCGCTCGGCGGTCAATGTTCATTTCGCACTAATCAAAAATAAACCCGAAGTAATTATCTAATTTATTGCTATTAATATCAACAATAACAATTAAATAAACAATTATATAACAACAAATTGGACTAATCTTCCAAGTTTTTTTTTTTTTTTGCACCATTCATTAACGATATCTCTAGTGGATTTCAATGTACTACATATATTAAATTTCATTGCCTTAATTACGAAGACTGTTTTAACTTCTCGGCATAGTTTAAGCAAAACTTGCTACATCGGTGGACTTCGCACTCACCGGAGTCTGTCGTAAACGGTAAACACGGAAAATCGTATACTTTAATCTTCTTTGCTTCTCACGCGGATATTCATGTGGCGGTTCATTAACAACGTACATCACTACCCATCCCCATATCACTTTGAGCTTACGATGTTCAATAAAAATACCGGTATTTTTATTTTAATTAATATCATTGACGCAAGAAATAACCAAAGTTCAGGATTTTGGTACTTGATAAAGTATTCCAAGCACTCAACAGTACTCGGTGCTTGAAGTACACAAAAGTACTCGGTACATGGAGTTCTAAAAAATAATGGACAATTCAAGTACCAAGTACCTTAAGGAACCAAAAGTACTTGGTACTTGAAGATGCATTTTACTCAGCACTGGTAAAAATGGGATCAAAATACCGGACGCGTGTCGGGTTTGAACGGCACTCTTGTGAAACTAAGTCAAACGTCAAGTCATGCAGTTTCGTTTTCCCCCAGTGGGACAAGTGTGCGCCGGGTGAGAAAAAAAAAACCCAAAAACCCAGTGAATTAGGCGAGGCTTTGGCCAGACTTTGTTCCTCGGAGGTCCGATGACGTAGGTCAACGAACTCTCTCTCTCTCTCTCTTCCTCTCCCTCTCTCTCTCTCTCTCTCTCTCTCCCTCCCTCTCTCTCTCTCTCTCTCTCTCTCTCTCTCTCGTTCTCCTGCGGGCGAGCGCGAAGCTCTCTCAGCCTCGGGAGCGTTGCAACAAGCCACGGAGCGTCGCGACGACGTGCCGGCGTGTTGCCCTCTGCGTCGATTACTATATGTATGTACAAAACCGCGCCGAAGTATTATGCTACTCTCGTGCATCGCAAGCGCAACCGCAGCTTCCTCGCGAATGGAGGAACGGCCGAGAGCCTGAATGCATGCGCGGGACGAATACGTGCAACCCGAGAGGCTTCGAGACGACGGTTTCTCTCGATCGTATTCCTCGAGGTAGACTCGGCGCGTCGTCAAGACGCTCCGTTCGGCATTCGGAATAATATCCACCGAGCACACCTCGCCGCACCATAAACATTTGCGACGAGTGCGCGCTATTGTCGAAGGAATTTATCGCATGGGGTTTTCTTTTCATTTTCTTTTTCAACGTTAGGGCACATTTTGTTTACGACCCGAGGCTGGAAACGGCCTCGGTTTAATATAACTAAACCCAAATTTATTTTTCCGTTCGCACGCCAAGATAAGATCTACAGTCGCTGAAATACACGGTATTTCATCTCTTTTTTTCGCTAATCTCTAAACCGTCAGGACCTTTCACGACAAAGTTTGCGCTCTCACGGCACGGTCCAGCCTCTACATTCGCCACGAGCAGGTGCCGTCTTATCGCGCTTAGCAACACTCAGCAGCTAGCACGTCCCTACTTTCAGGGGGGCCCTTTCTTTAGTTCGTTTCACAGCTCCCGAGTTCTTTGACGTACAAATCTCATTCGTTCGTTGCATTAATTCCAACAATCCGTCTAATTTACATTCATTTCGGCAATCTTACAAATTATTTGTCGATATCCTGGCAGACCAAAATCGCGTAGGAAAGTTCTTTTTCCTACTTGCTCGTAACGGTATTCTGATCGTGTTAAAAAATTACCAGGTTCGAGGATAAAAAATTGGAGATCAACTTTTTGAAATATTGAAGTTATGAACAAGATTTTGAAAATATAAAATTAAATCTCATACAATTTTTAGAATGTTCAGCATCGATTAACATTTTTTTTTCACAATATAACTGCGAAGTTTTCGTGGTTTTCTCTGCGAGGAAAAAAACAGCCTCCTCTTGATCGAAGAATCCATTTTGCCGCTCCCTCTCTCCAAGTATTAAGGATAATATTACTGATTTTTTACTGACAAATGATTGACGAACGAACGCCCCGACGACTGCAATGCATTTGTTACAAAACGAACTGTCAGAAGTCGCCGGCTCTCGACTCGCCATTCTGGCGAATCGATAATTCAAAAAATCATTTTAACATCTCAAAAATATCGTGTATCGAGCAGTCTGAAAATGTTTACTTAACACATCTCGAGATAATAAACGGACGAGCGTGATATTTTTATGGATGACAAAATTTTGACGCCGAACAACATAATTGGCAGCTCGGTGCCAAGAAAAGTTTAGCAGACGCCTCAAAAATAACACACACTACTTCGAGCTCGTTAAGACTTTTAGATATACATGTCGGTCCCTCTACGGGGCCACGACGAAGATTTGCTTCTCTAATCTGGAGTCACCAGACGCTCCGGTGTCTCGGCACTCGAGTATATGGGCTTCGAGTATTTACATAGTCAGTCTCCCCAGAGCAGAGCTGCCCACAAGATTGGACTTGAGCATTCGAGAGGAAAACGTGTTTAAGATAATTGAAAGGAAAGAAGAAAAAAAAAAATCGATACCAATGATATTATTGCGTAGATTGTTCTCATATTTATCCTTGCTTGAAGAACATTTCCTCCCAATTAAATGATTTTTAATTTTTAATACGCAAATTTCATTATTAAAAAAAAAAAAATGCAATTAGGTGAATAACTGATTAAATTTTTGTTTACCATTCGATAAAGAATTTATAACACTCGATCGAATTCCACGTGTCCTTGATAATTCCGGTGAATACTCAGTACGATTATAAAAATTTCGTTAAATCCTCATTGTATATTCCTCGGTGTGAGTGACCCTTTGGATTGATTTCTTGACTTCCCGGCGATCAACACCTTTGGACTATTTTAATTTTCCGATATTATCTTCCATGAATTCTTACATCGGTGCAACATTGTACAGGCGCGTTGAATTCTCATCTGACCAATTAATATCAGAAGGCCGCCTGTTGAAAGTGTAAGCGCATTGGTGGCAACTCAACCGGCTACCGGCATAGATAACGTCATCCGAGCCACCGTAGCTGTTACATCATCGCCTAACTGCTCATATGCTGGAACGATAACTGTTGTGTAAGAGAGATAAAAAAAAATCAAGAGCGTAGGGCCACAGGTGAAAGTATACCTCTCGTAGGGGGAAGCAATTACCCGTATTTCAAGTCATATTCGTTGTGATATTTCATTTTTACCGGAGCGCGTGTTTGTTTCATCGAACAAGAATGGTCGTCATAGTGGCTGCCATTATTACACTTGAGCAAACATGGTTGAGTCACTCTTAGGCTCTTTCTGTGTTAAAAGATCTTTAGCGAAACCGGCCCTGAAAGAGTAATGACAAACTTACGGTACTGTTGAGCATTAAATAAAATCGTCGAATGTCTCCCGAAAAGCGTTGTGGCCTTAATAAAAATCGAGAAAGAAGGTTGACTACGAAATTCATTAAAAATAGCCCAACCATTCGCAGACATAAAAAACCGATCTTATCGCGTCTTTGTGCATGCGAATTCAAGTAACACAGGATCCACCCTGTCCTAAAAACACTGGAGATATTGTCACATAGAATTCCTTAATGAGCATTGCGGCAGTTGACTCACAACTTTTTTTTTTTTTTGTTTGTTTAATATTCAAGAACGTATTCAGAGCCGAAAAGCGTGCGTGCCATTTTTGGCAAGCTGAGTCAAGGTAAACCCGCTTGAGATATCGTCATCGTTTAACAAATGTTTGCATCAATCTCGCATAAAGAATCGCGTGATCGCGATGCGTACAACCGGAGATGAGAAAGCAAACACTCTGGCTTCGACTGTGACTAATATGATGAGGAGAAGCGCACACACACTTGTTCGTATACGAATCTTCGCGCCTTTCCTAGCGTCGTCAGTAGCAATTTTTTAATTTTCCAAACACTTTTGTAGACGTACGCGAAAGATATGTTCACGAAAATTATCTCGTTGAAGGATTTTCCCGTCCAATAAATTGATAAATAAATAAATAAATAAGTAAATAGAAGATTATATATACCTATAAGAGTAAACGGGTTTCAAAGCTAGGGGCATCAAAGTCGCGCGTTATATTGTTGAAATGAAAGGGCGACTTCCTCCTCGTTGAATTAGCGTGCCGCACAATGATCATGGCTGGTTCGGTCATCACGGTCATTCAACGGCTCGTCACGCCGTTTCTCGTAACAATGGTGCACGTGTAATGTAACAGGCGGAAATTATTAATTAACAACCGGAATCAGTCCGCGTCGTATACCCAAATGCGCGTAACGTCGACTCAAACCGCCCTATGCTAAAATAAGTCGTCGAACGCATTAACAGTTATCGTAAAATTATAAAGGTATAAAATTACGATTATTTTTTTTACTCAAATATAGCAAAGGCACATAGTAAATTGAAATGCACCCAACTTTTTTTTTTTTTTTTTTATAGTTTCCGGTTGGCAATTTTTTTCCTAGAACAATTTCGAAAAAAAATTGTAAATTTTAAACCACCATTACAGTAATAATAACAACGATACTTCTAATCGTTCACAAGCGGAAAGTACAATTTTGTAAATAAAGAAGAAAGAATTATAATTTTCAAAATTATTTTTAAAAAATTGCAATATGACGGTATTTAATAATAAAAAATATATATTTTCCGACTGAACGATTTGCAGCGATCCATGAAATCCCTATCCATAAGTAGAAGCGTTACCGTCCTTTTTGTTAAGTCCTTTCACATTAGTACCTGGAACATGCCCATTGTACGCGCACACGTATCTTCATTATCCTAACGGTGAAATGTACTGTCGTTTCTTCCGAGCAAATGGGAAATGAGCGAATATTTCATTTGCAATGACAGCACGGAGAACGTACGATACGCATGTCCATTGTCGAGAGAAGCGCCGTTGCATAACCGGAAGTGCTGTTAAGTAAGCTCGCTAATGTATGCCCCTTTGCTATTAAGTATGTCAATATGCGGATCGCACGATGATTTATAATCCATGAGGAGTCTGGTGACAAGGATCGTTTCGATGAACCATTCCAAATGAATTTATGATCGTGACACGATCCGTTCAAGAACCGTTGACAGGTCAGTCGGCGCGACAGCTACAAAACATTCTATTACATAGATTATATAATTGTAAAATAATAATAATATAATAATTTATATTCTTAACAAAATATAAATCGTCTCTATTTTAGCGACGAAATAATTAAGTATGGCCGGTCGAATGCAATAGGACTCTTCGGCAATGATATTTTATATAAAATACTTTTCGCGCGCTCAGCACCAAGCCTAACAGTCTTTACCTGCTGGGAAGAAACATAGACGGTCGGGCGGAATAACGCTATTTCCAACATTGATGCTACACCGGCTCATCCAGTCGCGACCATAAACGTAACTCGACTGACTGGTAAGTCGGTTGATCCGTACGTCGGTTATCGAGACTCGGCTGTAAGGGCTATCGATTGCAACAAAGTCAATGCACTGTCGATGAACAAATGGACGAGATGACTCGACCATATTTGTGGATGATCGGCGTCTCACGCCGAGTTTTCCGAGTTTCCGAGTAAAGCCTGTCACGCTACCGAGGGTCTGTTCCCAGTAATACAAGTAGGCCTCGGTAGTTTTTCATTCGTGGTGTCTTTTCTTCTCGGAGAGACTTTGAGATAAATTCATTTTCATTTGAGTTTAAAAAAAGTTTTTCAAATTACATTCTCGATATTCTTGATATTTTTATCGATAAACAAAGATCGAATCTGAAGAATCGACGATTAGGGACCGAGGGATGATTAGAAGTGCGACTGAACACATGCCGGACGGCTTTTGTAGTTTAATTGTGATGCTAATGCAAGTACGTGTGCAGCAATTAAGATTAGCAAAGTTAGCGACCTCAAGTGACGATGACATCATGCTGCGTCGTAAAAAACGTGGTCAAGCATCGTTCGTACAAACAAGTACTTGTCCAATTACGTAACCAATTGTCGATGTCTCAGATCCACCCGCGGGGAGTCGAAGAATCGGTATGCGAGGAGTAGAGATGCGTTCTAATATGTAACTCATTGGAATACCAATGAAAGACTTAAATGTTGTTTAGAAAATTGACGCATTGAATTAAAAAAAGGAACAGTGACACAGTGAAATTTTGATTGCCGATCGAGGGCTTAATAGATAAAGATCATTTACGTTCGATCGTGTGACGTGGCGGGAGGCAGAAGGGCGTATTTTATATACTCATACACAGAAAATACTTCCATCCGATTTTAGTCACGCGATATTCTCATAAAGTGCCTGTTCCCCGTGCCTGCCCTTAATTCAGATAAATTACGAATAATGAAAAATTATAAATAGAATAATAATAAAATCATTATGAAAATTCTGCAATAACGGGAAGGAAAGCAAAGTTTTACAAGGTTTCGCCACCCCTAGTCGGTATCAGAGTCTCGTGATGGATCGCCTTCGCTTACAGCGAAAGTTACGACACCCTCGGAGCCATATTAAGATTACGCCCACCTAATCAGGTAATGTAACCCGTTAACTCGTCATCCCTCGCCGAGGGTTTCTCCTGTCACGCGATCCTCGCGGTAACGTGATTTGAAACCACCAGATTTTTCGTGGGGTAACTTTTCGGTATCTCGTCGATGAGATTTGCTCTTCACGAATTTGGGGCCACTGCTGAGGTTAAAAAAAGCTTCGTGTTTGGCCGATGTTCTCCTTTGCTTTGTGTGCGAGGTATCACGTGACATTGTGTCTCGTATTCCTCCTGGATGCTATGGGCCGAAATCGAGAATCCGATGACTATTTTATCCCCAAATCAACATTTTTACGGAAATACGCACGAGAAACGAAATCAATGAACTTATTGGCAATTATCAGTGTTTAAGCCTTTATTTTCGGCTACATTTTTTTATCGGATTCGTGTCAAGCGCCACAAAAAAACATAGAATTGTGTGGCCGCGAAGATTAAAGAAAAAAAAATTCTGATTCTTTGAAACATTCGCGGCTACATCTTCGTAGCGAGTTTTAGGTTTTCTTTCATCGGCCTGTAAAACTTTTGGAAAATTTTTAGGTTTTCAACACCTCCTTTCGACGTTATATATTTATGACAATGATCGAGAAATCTCCATAATTTTGTTCACGCGCCTTGCGAGTTGTTCATCAATGTCGCGACTATTTTGTACGATAATAATAATGACAGTGCACAGAGTGGCAACGGGGAACGTCAATTAATTCTATTCACGAGCACCCTATAGCTTCGGTCTGTTTGATCGGCGGTGGGCCGTCTTTGAGAGGATCCGAATGCCGAACATCGCTCACAATGACTCATCGTTCGAAGCTTTTAATGCAGTCGTGACAATTATCCTCTGCGTCTGATTCCACTGTGCGGAGTCGTATCTTTGATGACTCGCACGCTCTATGGAGATCAATGACGCAGAGTGAGAATATCAAGGACACCGACTTTCACGCAACATTCGCGAATTTCATGGTCGTTTCGCTTAGTCGCAATACCAACACATTCCGGTCGTCGCCTATTTAGCAGTGTCGCTTTTGTGTTTGACCGTAAGCTTTGACCGTATATCGTCTTTTACGCAATTTTTCCCGAATCAACGCTTTTACGATGCGGGCAAAAAAAAAAATTTAACCAAAATGAAATCAATTATATTTTTAAAGAATTTCTCGACGGTACGATTTTTACACCATTTACGATGATTTGCGCGTCGTCATTTCGACAAAGTCAATTTTTCAAAATCGAATACATCATTCACATAAAATTAAAAAAAAAAAAAAAAAATTGTCTCCCGTGGACGCAAATCACTGGGTAATCAAAAAAAATTCCACATGTCGATTTCAATATTTTTAGGCGTATTAAAGAAAATTTATATTTTGCTAACGAATAATATTCTCAATATTCTTAGTATTTGAATTCATAATTTTCTACAAAGAAAATTCGGCGCTCAGCGGTTTTTATCGTGAACACTTATCGGCGCAAGAATTGGATTTATGACATGGTCAATTTTGTCATTTTATAAATTTCTTTGCTGGAACATCACCAAGGTCGGAGATGGTATTCTCGATGCGTATCTGTCTCTTTGTGGCCAACAAATGTGTTTTTATTCATTTTTTTCTCGGAACCATCGTTCCCAAACATGGCGAGTATTAGATCCAGCAGGTAGAACGTGGATAGGATTAAAGGGTTACGTGACCGGCTTGCATGATCAGATTTTCTTTTATTTCTTGGTTCATTGTTCACAGATTGTGAGAGGACGATGCGAGACTGCACACGAACCGGTAGCGCAGTTGTTCTCGGTAGTTCGTAGAGGAATGCACACGATCTTTTTTTGTTGTTTTTCATGTCGCAACGCTCGACTCTGCGATTAAATTGTTCCGTATCGTTTTCACAACAACAACAAAATTTTCCCATTTTAGACTACGAAAAACTTGTTGATGGTGACTTTTAGTAACGATAATTAATTTTTTTTTTTTTTTTTTTTTTTAATGGCCACCAGCCTCGATGAGCGCGCAAATTCGAAAAGGGAAAAAATGACAGTCAAAGGATTAGTAACGAGTGCGAGATGTTTTTCGGGAAGTCTTTGGGAATTATCGGCCGCAACTGTTTCCTCGTAACTGGAATCGGCATCCCGAGTTCACTCGGGCCACTGGCTCTTTGCCAATTTAAATCTCGTCGGTTTCGCCGCTTCCAGCTGTTGCCGGACATACACCCTACAGTTGCAGTTATTTTCGTCGCGTAACCCGCCTCAATAATAGATCATTTGATGTTGCAAAATCGTGGTTCAGCGGCCGTGCGTCGACCGCGCAACTAAAAATCTGTTATTCGAGTACCGATCACTTCGGAGCATCGCCGATTGGTTATCGTATCGGCACCGTCGCTTCCAATTTTAGTAAAGATAAAGACGATCGAAAAGGAAAACCTCCAGCTCGGAGAACGATGAATCGTCGACGAAATTCTATTTACAAGAACCGCACGTCCGTACGTGGGCAACAATTATATTTCATAACAAGTTCGAAGCTATTTGACCCTAAATATTCGTGACATTTCTGTTAAAAAAAAAAAAAAAAAAAAAAAAAAAACTACGGCCCGATAAGAGTGAGTAAACAAACTCGGCGGCGTAACGCACTTTTCGTTGAAGCGATACCGATCGTGACTCAGACCGGCGCGATCAATGCATTCGAAACTTGTTTGCGTCGGTCCGAAAAACAGCGCAACGATCGTCACAACATTCGGGACAATTAAAGGCGTACAGTTTCTCCGCAGGAAGTTATTAAAAAATGAAAAAATGAAAAAAAAAAAAAAAAAAAATGTGAGCCACCGACGAGCAATTTTCGAGCTAAATGCACATAGGCCGAATATGCGGAGGATAGGTTTTTAGGGTGTGAGCGGGCCGGTTCGGGTCAATTCGGTCAATGGCACTCCCAGTTCGTTCCCTCGTTATTCGTTATGGCTCGCGATGATTACGCGTACGCCTTTCTCGCTATGGCCCTCGACGCCCACGACAACGGGGAGCGCGGTGTATGCAGCTCTCGCGACGACGAAATCATCACAAGCACATACACACGAGGCGTTCGTCTTACCGACGACCGAGGACTCGGGAATAAGAGTGCGTCCCGAGACTGGCAATATAATAACTCCCTTAACGCGTGAGAGAATGCGAGACATGACGTCATTCCTTTATGTATTCGTCATTCGTCACGGTCCTGTACGGCATAGCTTTTCGTACGAGCGGGGGGGGGGGGGGGGGAATACCATGAGAAATATATTTTTTCAGATTGATGATCCAACGGCTACGAGGACGATGTTCTCAAGACGCTGCTGAGAGGGAACGGCGTATCGGACGTGCGCTTGGATCTTATACAAACGCGGACACTTGTGTCGAGATAGGGACGATGGAAAAGACGGTCGATAGATTTTCGAGGATAACGCTGGACGGGGCAGTGATTTCGTCGTTCTGCCAATGGAACGAGGGTCTTTTTTTTTTATATAAATTGTGTGCGGAGCGCGTGAGTGCGTAACGATTGTCTTTTTTTAGTATCTTCGTTACAAAACCTGATGAGAATTTTTTTTCCCGAAAAATTTGTTCGAAAATCTCACTATATCGTACTCGGTTTTTCACAGGCCTCGATACGAACCACCTGACGGTAGAAGGAAAATTAATTATACAAGACGATAATGAAATTTGCAGAGAAGTTATGCGGTCGTTCGAGTCTCGAGGCACCTACGTACTAACCCTGCAAATGAGGCTATAGAAATGACGGTAAATCCCCGCGAGCACGTGAAAATCGTGCAATACGGTTCTGAGCGGCGACCGACATTTTTGGCGATGCGATCACGTCGATGACATCACAGCTTTTAGCGAGAACGTGCGCCTAATTCAAAATAGATTTGCGGTACCGCGCCGGCACTGCGGCCGTTATTTCTTTGAATCGGCGAGGGAAACTCGCCGCACGACGAAAAATAGGTATGTCGGCGTGTTGCTCACTTGCGGTGAACATGATGCATTAGGTTATTTTAATTTTATCTTATTTTTTTTTTTCGCAATACCGTCGCGGCGATGACTCTTTTCAGTGTTTACACGAGAAGTGCGCGCCCTTAGTCAGTGTGCATCCGCGATTCGAAGCATCGGTGCCACGTATGCTCGCGAGTAATGCCGTCGTCCTTCCGTGTGTGAGCCACCGGTTTTTCACACATGACGAAACTTAACCGTGCGAGATTGGGAAAGCATTTAACGCCAATACTGTCCGCACTCCCCCGACGGAAATGATGCAGTGGTTCGGTATTATCGGCGATGGCGAAAACGCGAGAAATTCTTCTCGAATTAGCCATCGGAAAGCTTCGAATGCACAATTTTACCGACAGCAATAATCGTAGAGCATCGTGCATTCGATTCGGCACGTTCGCAACTCAATCACGAAACGAAAAAAAGTCAATGATAAATCAATAAGCGAGCGTTCGATCGATCGACGATCGAACGAAAGGCCGAAAAGAATGGGGAAAACAAAGTTTGGCCAATGCCGACTAAAGTGCCTCGTGAGACGGCGAGTTGCCCGTTGCATGGTTTAACGTGTCGATTGCCCGAGCAATTTAGGAGTCGCAGCACCGCTTCGGAAATTCTCGTGATCCACTGTAATTTATCGTTCGCCGATGAGTAAACTCCTTTAATTATTTCCGCGGCGATGCTGCCGGGGGGGAACATAACGCTCTCGAAAGTGTCGGCAAAGCTGTACAGCGAACGCCCTAATCGTTCCATGTGCTCGTGAACGTTGCGCCCGAGGAATCTCTATCCACCGCCGCTCGGTCTTTTCGCTGCTGCTGATGCTGCGGCATGTACAGGGTGGTCTTGAATGACCATCGAGCACTTTTTCTTCCGATATCCCGCTCAAACTGGCCAAAATTAATTCGCAGCTTTTGTACGGTCGCAAAAGTTTATTAATCAAACGTAATTAAATGTCCACTCATGTTTATCGCGGTGAACCGAATGGTAACCAGGGTGCATGACGAATGGCATATTCGATTCAACCTGTACTCCACCCGTATCTCATTATTATTGGGCGTTAAATGCATATCATTAACTTTAGCATAAACTTTTGGAAATCAAAAAAAGATTGAGTAGCTCAACGCGGAACAGACTCGTTCCTTATTCGGGACCACCCTGTATATATATATATATATATATATATATATATATGGTTGCCTTGGGAAAGGGAGAGAAGGTGGAGGTGGAGGCTGTGGAAGCAGCAGATGAATAAAAAAAAAGGGCAAGAGAAAAGATATGACGGCGAGCGGCGAGGTTGCCAAGCCGTATTTACAAGCGAATAAGCTCTCGCGGCCAAATTCCTTTGGCTTCGCACAGAGTAGTTCCTCTCCGGAGTTCCTCCTCTCCGTGCGTACACAACTACAGCCCGCGCGACTCGTCGAGATGAAAAGGATTTGCGACAAGTGGGGAAGATAACGATCCCGAGAGCTGAAACAAGTGACTCGTGTGCGTGACTTCTATATTTAAAAAAGTTTAAATTGTCTCGAGACTAAGGGCGACGAGGGGGAGTCACTCGATCGGTATCACAACGATTATTAAAATCTTTATTGAAATGGAAAATTAATTTCCGGGATGGTTTTTTTTTTTTTAAATGCATTCTGATGCTTGTTTCGCTCGTCTATATTACAATTAATAAGTTTTTTTTATGTTGGGCTATTTAAAAAATAAATTTAAAGTGCTGAAACTTCGCTGAATTCCTACAATGTTTATATTTCATTACTTAAAAAAAAAAATGCTATAGATAATTTACTTCCGGCATTGTTTCTAATTTTCGATAATATATTTTTAAGGTGAATTGCTTATCCGACTGACGGATTTATATGGTCTAGAATTAGCGTGCCTTTTCATTGTGACGTTAAGTGTATATATATCTCAAGTGATTGCATTCTTCGTGACTAAATAATATAATTTACCTTGTAATTAATACTTGTCGATTAATTGATAATGATTATTATAATTGAGATAACGAAAAATTTTAATGGCTTCTAATTGTTCTTGGTCCAAAGAGAGACCGAGATATTACTCGAGTTAATCTCTAATCAAGAAATCCGACTGAGTCAGAGAGTTAATTTTATAATAAGCTTCTTGAATCGTGAACGCCGACTGGTCGCAGCTGTTCGGAAACTCTACGCGGCGAATCGTAATAACATCAACTGGAAAACTATTCGCCGATCCGGTTTTCGATGTATCGGTCAAGAACATGCAACAGAGCACTTTCCCTTTTCGCTTCGACGATTAATCGGCGATACTTGTTGTGACATAAATTCCGCAATTATTTAATCCGCTACACGATACCACTTGCCCAATCGCGAGATAATGTACTTAACGCAACATCGTACAGTGGAATCTCGGACGGTAAGAAAAAGAGGCGACAACAAATATTTCCAGATGTTAACTTTGAAAATCGGTAATTTTTGTATTTTTTTAATTTTGATGAAACAACGACAATCAAATGTAAAAATGACAAGTCATATCGTATAATTCTCAACTGTCGACGAGTGTGAATTTCGATAAATAGAAAATAAATAGACTTCTCAAGAAAGCCCGGCGGAGGAGCGTGTGAAACGTAAGCGGTTAACGGAATATATTACCGGGTAGCCAACTGTCGCGACCGGGGTTATCTCTTACCCGCGTGCTTTGTGTAAACAATGTAACGCTAGCACGCTCGCATTCCCACTTGACGGAGCCAAGATAATACGGCGTCGCGACGAATGATCTCAAAGAGTTGATAGCCGTCGGTACCAAGGGCCTACTTGAGGACTTTTTCGTGGTATAATACCCGACCGGTGGCACAGCTCGGTGGATTCAATTTGCTCATGCTTCGCCAGAATCGTTCGTTGCCCAAACACTTCTTTAAAAATAAATTAATTAATGAATTTATTTTTCATATATATAGAAATGAAGATTTTGAGAATCGTATCAATTTTTATAATTTTACTTTTTTTTTTTTTTTAATTTCATACGTTAGTTTGTCTTTCTTTTTGATGAAGATTTATCAGTCGATTAGCAGCGACATTTGAGTCGATTAAATCGTGAAGAAAACATTAAAAGTTAAAAAATCATTGTAATCCTCGAACGACGATAAAAGTAACGCGAAACGAATCAAGCCGCCGACCTGAGCACAGAAAATTGCAATACATTCGAAAATACTGTAAATTACCTTGATCTTCGCTAGCGGTCCGT
This sequence comes from Amblyjoppa proteus, assembly GCA_963922035.1. Lineage (NCBI taxonomy): Eukaryota > Metazoa > Arthropoda > Insecta > Hymenoptera > Ichneumonidae > Amblyjoppa > Amblyjoppa proteus. Next base: position 24,415,787 of record OY998235.1, read on the forward strand.
TCGAGCAATTTATACGTAATTAGTGAGAGTGAACGAGAGAAAAAAAAAAAATCATGTACAGTGATCCTCTGTTTCGAAACGGCTCCCGAGGAAAGATTCGCGATCGTGATAGCGAAGATCGGAGAAGAACGACTGAGTGACTACACGCCGGATGTTGAGAATCCGCCGATTCGTGTGTGGCGCCTATGTCCGATAAATCGATGATAACGATAACGATTATAGATTAAGTTCACCGAGTTCCGATATCGATATCGTGCCTCGGTCAATCAATCGCCGGGCCCACACCCAGAAAAAAAATTTATTCAAACCAAATAAAATTTATTTACAGCAAATAAAATTGCTTATTTAAATATGGGCTCAATGGAGTTTCATTGAAATCTAATGAACTTTATTAGAGTTCAATATCGCATATGCTTGAATCAAGTAAAAATATCCTTGAGTCAAATAAATATTTAATTAATTCAAATAAAAATATTCTAATATCCGATTTTAATTTTAATATCCGTCACGCCCAACATCGCGCTCAGATTTCATAACTTCGATGCGACTAGGCGAAGATAATTTTATTTTTATTTTGTCATCGACTCACAACGTTTCTCCGCTGCATGACCGCTATCTGATTGTCGTAAATAATCATCCAACAGTGTCACACTAAGTTGCAGAGCGAACAGATTTAGAATAAGCCGGATAAGCATCAATATTTATTTTTATTATTATCCATAGAGGATAATTTAAGAGCATAGACTAAGTATATATTTTGGTATAATTTTTCATCTGAACGAAGATCAACACAGCGTTATTTACGTCCGTCGAAATATTGAATGTTAAAAAAAAAAAAAAAATCATGTTCACAGAATTGCCTTGAATGCACAATTTTTTTTTTTCTCATACTTTCATTATTATATATTTTTCTTTTATTTGACTTGCCTCATGAAACAATGCTCCACTATCTAAGCTGTATAACGTTTCATGATTCGGCGAATAATTGCAAATGTCGACGAAGAAACATATCGTTCGATTAACCGTATTGAAAATTCGCCCAAACGATCTCGGATCCTGGCCGGTCATTCGAAATTCAAACGGTCCATTAAGACTGGAGTTGGAACTATCGAAGATTATTACCGCAATTTCGGGAGGTTATATTTACAGAACGGCCGCGGGTCAGCGCCAACAATCGCGAGTCCGCCGCGGAGCACGATCGAAACGGAAAGCATCGTAGGAAAGTTTAGGTCCGAGGAGACTGTTCGGTATTTATAGACTTTCCGAGAAACCACCCGGATCCGTCTGGCTGATCACCTATGTTCGGTTTTTCGATAAAACATTCTTCGAAAGATAGAAGAAAAAAAATTCTAATTTAAGATATTTCTAACAGACTATTTTTTTTCCAATATTTTTCAATTCTATGTCAAATGTTTTTTTTTTTAAATATTTTCGATGATGTTCATCGAACGTTGTCTTTGTCTCATCCGTGATAAGGTCATTCCTTGTTCAATGACAATGTCGTTTGCTTCATGAACATCGCGTGTCTCGAAAGTGCGGAAGATCACGGTAGGGGTTAAATGAATGTCGAGATTTTTTTTCTCGTTGCATCATCAATATTTTCAGAAGTAAATATATATATATATATATATAAAAAATTATTATAACCCGATAATTTTCAAATATCTACCCAAATTTGAAAACCATTGTATTTTAATATTTCTCAAAATCGTCTCAGCAAAACTACTGAAATACGATATTTTTTTTTTTTAATTTTCTCGTGATGAACGAGAATGGTTTTATAAATTTTTATGTGACTTTACTAAATTATACTGTTGCCTGGACAATGAATCTTCGAAGAAGGTAAGTCCGGGTATCTCCATACAATGGCGTCACGGAACCGGGAGTCAACGCGACGGGCGATGCGATGCGCGACGAGTAGGGCAAGGTCTCGAGACTAGTCTCGCAAACACACCGAAACTTTCACTCGCACTCTCGCTTATCGCAAAAATCACTTCGGGGTGACTCGACTTTTCGTTATGATAATTTTTAAATCCACAAAAACAATCAAAAACAATCAACCTTCACATATTTAGGATATCTCATTGGCCGAGTGTCAAATTTATTAACTCGAATTTATGGCGAATAATAAATTAAACATTGTCGTCATAAATTGGTCAACGGCATTGAACTCCTTTTTTTCCCCCCCTCAGCCTTTATCTTCTCGCATAGCTCACCTTAAGCTTTAATTCTCAGGAATGCATTAAGGCAGAAGGATCGACTGTGGAAAGGATACGCAGGCTTCGATACTTGCAATCTAAGAACAATCAAGGACAAAGATGCTGTTGAAATGATTACGCTAATTATGCAATTCGCTATGCGTCGAACTCTACTTGAAGAGACTCGAAAGAGTCTCGGTCGGTAAAGAAAGCTGCAATAAATTTTTTTTTTTTTCTCCCTCGAAAAACCAAATTATCAGCGTTTCCGCTCGGCTGCAACTTAAGAATTTTCATGAACCTCGATAAAAATTGATTGCAATTTTCCGTTACCGACCGAGTCTGTCGGACTCGCAGTGGGCTAGTCGTTGAGCTCCGAAGTTTCGGCGCTTTGAAGTAAACAAAAAAAAAAAGCATTGCATTTATTTCACATCACCTTGTTGGTGATGAAAATCATCGACGTGTCTCGTGCGAGCGTAATTATGTCGTTATGTAAAGATGTTACTCGGTTGTTAATTGATTCCTCGAAAATGGGCGTCGCGTGCATTGATCGTTGATTTCTCAATTATTTCAGACAACGCACAGTTGCATGACGCTCCATTGAGCCCGCGTCTCTCGCAGTACAAGTATTGCATAGTATGAATGCGCCAGCATGCGTGCAAGTATGACGATGTTCATTCATTGAGAGGTCTATGAGCCATTTATAGGCATGTACGCGATTCATCCAAGCTCGTTTAGTCGCATACAACTTTCGTCGGTCTCATTGTCGGCGACAAAAGAGTGAAACAGAGATGAACGAGTACCTTGAGCAGTCGATATTTGGGAAGTCCTTCAATAATACGCCTAAAAATTCTCGACACCTAATAAGTATTTCGAGTATTTGTACTTGTAATTGGCGTTCTTCGAGTACTTTCGTTTCGCATCAAGTATCAAGTACCGTTATACACGACTCCCTGACTATCTTATACACAAGTCTCGGCGTTTATGACCTGTTCATTGATAATTCATGAATATACGATGTTAGTTCAAGTAAATTATTTCATTTGTATTCCAATTATGAAAATCTTCAATTATTCATTTATTTTCTCACATCCCTAAGATCAATGTCATACACAACTAGAAAAGTACTTGAGAAAGTGTTTGAAGTACTCAAAAGTACCGAGCACTTCGTTTACTCGATACTTGAGGTACTTTGACTACTTGGTACTTGAGTAGTCATGAAAAAAATAATAATGACAATATATATATATTTTTTTTACCGGTTACGCCCGGCATGAGCGGGGGGGGGGGAAGAGATGTCACATCGCCTTAATGGGAACGCAGACATCTCGTTCAATTTATTTTCGAACCGACATATGCCACGGCCGGTCAGCAACCAACTCAGGGGCAAGGAGGAAGGGGGAGTTCTACGAAGTTGGGTCGATGATGTCACGAATGGGAAACATCGGGACAACGTCGTATAATCGTACTGGTGAACAGACTGCGAGAATTAATGAACGAGTGGGAGATGATGTCATCGTGGCGCTTTAAGACAATTCTCAAAATCATTTCACGCGGTATCGCCGGACACTGGTGGGCGTCGAATGCCAATTTCGTCAATGCTACAAAGTAAACACAGACCCTTTGCAACGGTGAATGTTAAAAAAAAAAAAAAATGCTGTATCAATTGATTTATTGCATTTGCACAATTCGCAAATAAAATTGTATTATACTTTTTTAATTTTTCTGAATCATTTTGTATCTTTGCAATAACTTTTATTTCCACTGTTGTACATACGAGGCACGAACAGAGGGTTACTTCTTTATGAACTTTTGCCTTGACCTGCATAATTTCGAGATGTCGAACTTCATATGAATTTATTTTTCCGATTTTTGGGCCATTTAAAGTCGAGCAAGGCGCATTCGCAAAAGCCAGTCAAGACGATAAGTATGGAACTGACAAGTCGATACCCCAAATTCGTTAGACCAACCTCCCCTCCCCCTGATTAATGAATCCAATGGCGGCCTAAGTAGCAGACCGATCGGGACCGTTGGGTTTATGGAATGACGTCAGGCATCCGCCATCTGCCTACGGAGTTGGGCCGTAGTTTTTTTTAGGTCGTCGTCGCATCGGTTTCTAGGGTGGATTCTTTTTTTTTTTTCATTGCGCTTCGCTTCGCCTCGTTTTGTTTTTGAAAGAACACGATGTCATTTTGCCGCGTTGGCTCTCGGCCACGTTTTCACACCAGACCAAACGGCACGACGTTCGATCGCGGACTCGCGGTGAAATCTTCGATTTCGACTCGCGCAATCCAGCTAAGAGAATTCGGAGACCACGTCGAATACTCTGATAATATTTGGTAATTGGCACATCGTTTCCTCATTTAGGTTTTATTCGTCTGGTTCCTTCGACGAGAAATTGTGCCATGAATTTTTTTAGCGTGATAATTGTGCGGTATTTTTTTTCTCCGCCGATAAAAGAAAGAAAAAAAAAAAAAAAAAACAAAAGCGTCTTGCCCTTGGTGCCGTAATTTGGCAGTTATTGTCAAGGTTTCGAACGATTTTATCGAGCCCTCTCTGAGCAAAGTGTGTTCGAAGTTGTGAGGCGCGAGTTCTTGATATTTTTGTGCCCCTTGACGAAAACGAACATTTGAGAAAGAAACCTTGGGAGAGTTTCAGCCAGCATTGTAGTACTCGAGAAAAATTCATTGATGACGCAATTGCTTCGTCATTCATTCTTATGCGCTTTTGTACAGTCTTCTCGGATTTCGTTATCGGTCAGGCTTGAAGCAGCTATAAACCGTGAATTACGAGTCACGACGTTCCGCTGGCCTGAATACAAATTCGGATCCCGCTGGTCCCGTTTTCTCGGTGCCTCCGATAGTTTGCGCTCGGAATAAACGCTCTCGGCCCTAACCACTATCCACAATGCAAGTGCGTCGATGCGAATATAACTGTGACTCTTATCCGTTCGGAGCGAATGTTACTTAGAGATACACGAGAACGATATTTGCCCCACGAAGGCAGTTTAACCGACACTCACACAGCGGATCGGTGCAGTCGTGCGAATAGCTGACCACCGGAAGGGCGTAAGGTCGGAGTCAGAGAGGTCCAAGATACGTCGTTCTGCCACCGACAAGTCGATATGTGTCAGCTTACTTTCGTAAATAGTATAGAAGACGAGAAAATTATTCGACGAATTAATAGAGCGACTGGTGACCCCGTCGTTGCGTCACGAACGCGATTCGTTTCGTAACCGTGGCAGCTATCTCGATTCTACAATATCAGAAGTCAAAGGGTGCGACTTATGAAAAAAAATTCGTTTATCTCGTTTCGAAACTGTCCATTTCGTATTTCGATCCCAATTCGTACTATTTGACATTTCAAATCAAATCAGATTTCACTTTTCTATACTGTCAATATGTTGCACATACAAATTTTCATATATTTTACGATATATATTATCGAAAATATTTTTCAAAAATATATTCGAAATATATTTTTAAAAAATGTTAGCGAAAATATGTCATACGTTAGATATGTTCTTCCATGTGGCTCGACAGATGAGTTTGACGAGACAGTTCATGACCTAAAATTTGCTTTTTTTTTTTTGTAACCGTTAAAAATCAATGCGTGACATTTATTTTATTTTTTTCTGGCAAGAAATTTAGTTTCGTAACTATCCGCGCTCTACTCTTGTTTTTTTGTTTTTTTTGTTTTTTTCGTTTCCCCGCCTGGATCATGCTCCCCTTTTTCCGCGTGTGCCATCGAGTATACGTGACCGCATTCGTTTGGGCCTCTCGGACAGCCGAGTGTAATGAACAATTAGCCGTGTGCTAATTTTACCAAGTCGGTTGGCACGGCTGATGATAACCCTCTGTGTCGCATGATAAACTTTCCTCGGATAAACGGCCGCACGGAGTACGCAGTGCGAATAATTTTATCGTTTCACGCTCCTTTGGGTTTGACCCGAACAACGACTTTCGATAATTAACCAAATACCGTTATAGGCGGGCTAAAAAAAAAAACGCTTCCGGGCCAATCGAGATACGGAGAATTTCGTTCCGTCATCGCTGATAAAAATTTTGGAGCGTTACATCGGTCTGTGACCGGGGCCCGCCCAGGCCCCGAACAGACCCCGACAAATTCCTGATGTTAAAAAAAAAAAAAAAAGTACTAGAAAATATCTACACACTTATTCATTCATTTCCATTTTCGTCATGCTGGTGAGCACGATCGATGCAGGTCGGTCATTGAGTTACCCGATTCCAAAATAGCTGAGAATTTCGGTGAAAGATTCACGAGCCCGGTCTCGAAATATTCTCATGCGGGCGCTCCCTGGACGAGTTCAATTTTCCACTTTCATGACCCCGATATCGCTCAAATTAATTAATTCCTACCGGATAAACTTTTGATACTGTGCAATGGGATTTGGAGCAATTCCCGATAAACATGCATCGCGATATTTCATGAGTTCGAAAATTCTGATAATTCCCCGATAAACTTCCATATGGCCTTGTGCCACTATAAGTGGAATTATGAAAATTGCGGGGATAAAGATATCGAGAAAAAAAAAGAGATCAAGTTCCCGCATTTTATTTTAATTTTTTTTTTTTTTTTTTTTTTATTATTACTGAATTTCGAAGAAATCGTTTCAACAGATCTCACAAATGTTTACTTTATATGAAAGATATACACAACTCAGCGAGATTCACGCGTTTGCACGAAAACTGAGTAATCATTCGTCGAAACGCGTCCAATCTAGGCTGCGATGAACGCCGGGTATTTATTTATTTCTTAGCCCATCGAGCCGCGTATCTTTTGATTTAGTTCAGCGCTTTTAATGGTCGAACGAAATATCTTATCGTCGATGCTCATGAATTTTCGAAATATCGACAGAAGTTGTTGATTAGGATGTTTAGCTTTTTTTTTTTTTTATCATTCATTTTAATTCATTTTATATTACGCGATACGAAAGTCTTTTAATTTCAACGAACAATCGGCAAACTTTGTTTTTCTTTATCAAATTGTTTCATTGGTTTTGTAGAGATCACATGAATTTCTTCGGAATCTTTTTACGTCTGAATTTTCTGTTTTCAAAAAATTTTTTTTTTTCAAACGCCATAACTACAGACCTGTTGACGCAAATCGCCTCAAAACTCTTTGTGTGTACAGCGGAATCATTGTACGAAAACGTAACCGAAATACATGCCTCTGGGTACAATTTTTCAGATCTGTGAAAAAAAAAAAAAAAAAAAAAAATTGTTGGAATATAAGAAAATTCTGAAAAAATTCATATGAACTCTAAAAAATCAAGGGATTCACTTACAATTGCAAAATAAAAAGTTTTGTGATTAAAAAAAAAAAAAAGAATTTATTGTTTACATAATTTGTTAATAACTTTTTGGCATTAATTATCTCTTGACATAATTACAACGGCGGATTTTTCAGGTTTTTACCATATCGCCAAGTGCTGAAATTTTTATCGAATTAAACTTTTGGTTGGCAATCTATGTGTTACATCCTTAAATATAATATCTTAGCAAGAGTTTTGACAAAAAGTTAGTGAACAAAAAAAAAAAATTTTTTATATATATATATATATATATAAAATTTTATATATAATATATTATAATATATATATATAGTATATATAAAAATTATATATATAATTTTTATATATATATATATATATATATATATTTTATTGTTGAAAAGTAAGTCGGTACAGCACGCCCAGTTTTCGAGGTTCTCGGTAGACGAAGAATGTATAATCACCGTCCGCACAATAACACCGAACAAGCCCACGGGTAAGAGGACTATGTCGAAACCGAGAAAGAACACCCACCGACAAAAAGTATACTGCGGAGTACTTTCTCGTATTGTCCGGGGGTCTGGCGAACGTGCTTGGAATTCCAGATTGACCAGCGTCCAGTTGTTCATTCTACCAGAACATCTGCGCTTCGATGGACCTTAAATTCTACCTGAACTCTTCACCTGGGCCGGTCCCTTCCGCGTACCCGCTCTCTGCGTTACTTTCGTTTATCTTACTCTCGGGGCATTCACGCGACTACCGAATAGAATCGCCGCCGGATCTTAGATCGCTATGCGCGCGGCTCCTCAGCCGGATGCTTTAAAGGACTCGTCAACGTTTATCCTCCCGACACTCGCTTCGACTGAATTATTCTGTTGGGTTTAACATTAATATTATTATTATTATTATTATTTGTATATCTTCTTCACCGTTAAGATCAGCGTTGGTGTTTTTTTTTTTTTTTTTTTTTTTCGCGTCATTAACGCAAGGCACTCGATACGGAGGAAATCTGCACATTCTTTGGAGGTATCGGGAGACATTGTGTAAAAAATTATAGAGTCGTACAACGAATTGCAATTGCCACGATGATCATATTCGTATATTCCTTTTAACCTAATGCATATCTCGACGTCGAAAAGATCATCGACTATAAATTAGCATACGAGTTCGCTCGACAGGTGTAATGTGTCTTCAACGTGAAAAGTGTATATTGAATGTCGTGCGTGTCGACGAGCTGGCGAGTTTTCGTGAATATCATCGAAGCCCATGAGGCGCGTTTGTCGGCCAATATCACCGCAGTTGCCACTTCGGCACAAACATACAATGTGACAATTCTTTCGTTTTATCATATTTTTTTTTCTTACTGCGTAATCATTGAAGTAAAATGAAAAAAAAAATAAAAAAATAGTAATGTCGCTTACCCAGCGATAAAAATACTATCGCGACGATCGTGGCAATCCGAAGTGATCCGAAAGCGCGCATATTTTTTTTTTTTTTTTTTTTTGCCGGTTTAGTATGCGGGAAGACGAGCACTGAATTCCGATAGAAAACAAAAAAAGAACAACTACGAATGTATGGGAGAAAAAAAAACGTGCAATACACTTTCACCACTGTGTCACATGAGAGCGGAGCGAAATCCGTGCCAGAGCGGGATTACAACGTAGCGAGAGACGCGGAGCAATGAGGTTAGAACTAAACGGGAATCCCGGTACTAGTCTGGAACGCGTCGCGATTCGAGAAGAGACTATCGGGATTGAGAGATGGCCCGCGAGAGACCGAGTGGACGTGGAGCTAAATACATACTGAAGCGCGAACCGGTGTACGGCCGGAGAGCGATGGGATCGTGAGAGCCGGCTTTTTACGGGGAGTTGCGCCGACCGGATGCGCAGTTAGCCGGCGTCATGTGGGTGCGAGTACGGACGAAAGAGACACCAAACGCTCTATCGAAGATCGAACGCGCGCTTACCGTCCGTTGGATTAACCAAAACTCTCTCGACAGAATTTTTACAGTTTGTCGAACGAATTCATCATTATTCTTTCGTGTCATGTTATTTTGTTTGTTTACCACCTTTTTTTTTTCGATGTCAAATGTTTAGCGGAGAATAAAATGACGACTGACAGATCCAAAGCAATGCTGCGATGGGCCAAGACGGAACGGGAATTGATTTTTTTTTTTTTATTTTTAGGTTGTGCTAAAATTTATTTTGACCGAGAGGTAACTTAGGTTGGCTATACATCATGTATCCGAATCTTGTGTATCTTAAGATGGCGTTGAAAGGCTACCTTAGACCAAATTTACCTTTTATCAAATTGTTTAATTAATAAAAAAAAGTTTTTATGACTTGTTAGCCGTAAACATTCTTTTTTTTTTTTTTTATTAATCAAGCACTTTTTAGTTAAGCGCACTAAAGCTGTAACCGATATAATCGCGGCATCGCGCGTACGCGCCCAACTACATGCCACTTTTTTTTTTCTTTGTTTGAAAAAAATGTGTCAATGTCGTCATCGCTTCTGACTATATACTATATATGATATATTTATAATAGACTATATTTTTCGCTAATTGCATTTGAGATCAATTAGAAATCACTTGCGACGTAATACACCTGTTCTTTTGGCCGTCACTTCCGATCCCGAAAACTCATTTTTTCAACCGGAAGTGACGCCATACTTGAAGTGAGTCGACTACCTCAGCAAAAAACCATTTGTTGATCCAATCCATAAATGGTTGGTCCGTGCCAGGAATTCACTGCTAAATCGCGTATTGAATACGTCCAGGCGACGATACACCATGCGTCTCGGTTACGTCCGCTACGCGTCTATCTCGCATACGTAAAGCAGATTCCTCTTTTCCGGCTCTTCATTCGCTCTTGCAGAAAGATTTCGCATCGAAAATGAGTAAGCTACGCGCTCCGATCGATGACGATTAACCGGTAATCGGCAACGTCGCGTTAAATTCTGTATCTACAAATACTCTGGTGATACAGTCAAACGCGACGTTGCCGATCTCCGATCACTGATCGAACACCCGAGACCTTCGTCTTATCTACATTCGTTAACGGGGCCACGATTCTAAACGTACCTCGTTTAATAATTAACCCTCTTCGAAAATTCGTCAAACTGGTAAAACTACCGAAAGACTCGATGCTGATCATCGTCTCGAATTGTTCTTTACTAATATTGTCTTCGGAACTCGGAGGAATTGTGTAAAAAGCGGGTCAACGAATTTTTCGATCGTAACACTACAAGTTAAGCTTCGAACCGATAATAATGCCAAAAGGATTAAAAAAATCGACAAACTCATTATCGATGATAAACAAATCACGTCACAGAAATGACAAACGCGTCAATAAGAAGTAAGTCGGAGAATTTTGTTATTCTTTTTCTGTTGATATTCGTTATAACGAATGCTTGGAATATTTTCGTGGAATTTTATAAACCGCAGAAAACGAAGGAGGCAAGCAGCCCAAGTCAAAGTTACCGTCGAAGAGGTAACCGATGGAGATTCGGTAAAGATAGTGGATGTCGTAGAATCTTCGTCGAGGCTCGTTTTGGAGAACGAAGCTACGTCTGTGCCAATCAATGGATCTTCCGAGAACTTTAAAATTAGCAATGGCTTTGACGTTTTACCTGCGCAGAGCAACAGCCCGATTGAGCATAGTTTCTGCCTTGACAGGCCCACTGTTAGCCTGTTTGACAATCTCTGCTATTCCGAAGACGTCTTGTCTTCGCTTCCAAACCGCAAGTGGGCTATTCACAGCACAGAAGTTCCTGAAAAGCGTATCGTTGTCAGCTCAATGATCATGCACAATTCCAACGGCACAGGCCTCGAGCCCCTGTACGTCAAGCAGGTACGCAAAAAATATTATGGATAGAGAAAAAGCAATTAACAACTTCGATGTCCCCGCAGACCAAAATAAAGTTCTGTCGCCGCAGAAAAAAAGTACGATGGATGCCATTCGATAGACCTTCGACAGTTTGCATTCTCTAGTATAAATCAATGAAAAATTCTTCCTGGAATCTGAATTGGTTGTTTATATTTTTCAGATAATATTCGACGAGAAACTAAATTTTGAATTGTTCCTGATTAACTCACGGGTGGTCTTGAAGGACAAGCCAACCACGATTGCGTCGATGCACGATTTCGAAGACCTTGTGGATTATGTTGAGAGTTTGAAATTGTGCTCCGGCGGTCCCCCCGTAAGCCAATACAGTAACGTTAATCTCGAGTGCGCTTACAAAGATCCTCTGAACAAATGGAGGCACAATTTGTGCAATCTTGAAATTAGCATGGCCGAGGTATGCGATTTGTGTCAATCTTTGGATGTGATTCTGCGACGACGAGCGCAACGAAGCAAGGCATCGGTAAAGTTACGAAATTCGATAATAACTCCGAAGCGTAAACAACGTTCGAAGGATTGAGTTGAGAGTAATAAAAAGTTGCTTGATGTGTCGTGGACACGTATGCCTGGACGTCCGTGTTGTTCGAAAAAAAGTTGTTACACTGTTCGTGTATTACAAAAATATGTGCTCATACGTGTTTTTTCGAACTCTCATACTGTATCCATCTATACACAATGTTCATACATGTGGAAAGATAAACTTAAGATAACATGCTATGAAAACCTTTCGCCCACCAAACTGGCACCCAATCGGTAAAAAGAAACTGTAATCCGAATAACTGTCAGGGTTGAACTGCTTGTTAAAAAATGATAATGTCAATGTGCAGAATTATTAATCGGAGGGCACTGTCATCCTAAAGATCAACCATGACAAAGAAATTCGGATTACAGTTTAAATTAACGACCGTGTCTGAGATATTTCAGTGATCGCACAAATCCTCTGTAAAGATCCGTACAGTTGTTAAAAACAAGAGAAATCAGAACGATTCCTTTTCGAAAAAAAATCTTCGTACTAGAGGAATTGACAAATGTCACGATAATTTTACTTGAGCGTCGTTAAGATGATACCTACTTTGTAACCATGTGATCGATATAGATTCATATTGACGATAAGTTGTTTTTTTTTTATATATATTGAGCTGTCCGTTGATCAGGCAGCCAATTTGTAGCAGAATGGGAAAAATATTTCGAGTACGCGAAGTACGTATTGACGTAGTAGGGTGCTTTGTACTTCATGCACTTGAAGTATTTGGCTACCTCTGGTTTATAATATATGTTGAAGGTTTTGTTGTTAAAAACTCCACGTGTCAGCCCAGACGATGATATTTTATCATTCCGCGACCTTAGGTGCTAAATTATCATTTAATCGAATTAAGGTTCAAATAAATAGTTTCTCCATTCAGAATACGGTGATATAGTACCCTGATCGAATAACATACGGGATAAAATTGATTTTCCTTTGTGAAGTATGTAAATAAAAATTTTGACAAAACAAAATGAATTGATTTTTTTATCTTTTGTATATGGTGAGAATGAAAAAAAAAACAGATTGCCAATTAAGGCGAGTCCCTCGATATACTTCAATTTTTTCTAGCGTATTATAATTTATTATTTTTTTATTTTATTTTTTTTTTTATAAACATTTGATACAGCTTTATTTTTAAAATTTTATTCGTAGTTCTTAAAATTTTAGCGATACGTGTAATTCGTTAATTAGATTCTAATGAATCGAATATTTTGGACATAAGTGGATCGACTGACCAAGTTAAATTTATTTTTTTATATTCGGTTTGGCATGATATGATACAATAATATTATTAATCTATCGTAATACGTATATATACATATATATGTTTATATGTATATACATACATACATACATACATATATATATATATATATGTGTGTATATATTGTATGAAGGGTATTCAAATAAATACGATCGATGTGAATTATTAAGGAATAGTGATACTTTTTTTTGTGGAATATCGGAAATATAGAGAAATATTAATGATATGTCATTAACGCCATCGAAAAAAATGTGACGCATTTTTTAAAATCTGTATTAAATGGTTTTTTAAATATAATTGTATCATCTAAACACCGACAGGCGCCCAATTTCGGACGAGACATTTGCATCGGCAATAACGATCCCTCGCGAGAAAAATGCGGTAGACAAAAATATTTTTTTTTCTGACTCGAAAGTGTCTCGTTTCTCCGTGCCGAAAATTGTAATCTTAGACAATCAGGAGCGGACATTTTTACAGATTTTTTTTTATTACTCTCGCATCGAGTTTTCGATCGGGTAAATAATGATGTCTCTGACAATCGATCGAAATTCACAAACATTGCTCGCAAGGATATTTATCGGTTTTTTTTTTTTTTTATGAATTACTTTTAAAGAAAGATAACAAGTATCATGTATTCTTAGCTATTTTGTTCTTGCTGATTATTTAATATAATGAATATACAATGAAATATACATTTGTGCTTGAATTGTGAAAACATCTGCGCATCGAAAGTACAACAATTTCCCGAGTAATCGCCCAAGATGATTTGTTTTTCTTTCAAATTTTTCATTCGACAATTTCAAGAGAAAACGTGCTTTATTTATTTTCATTAGCAAAAAAAAAAAAAATCGTATAAAAATTCGAATGCTATTGACTGTCCGCAAAAGAGTTCCAATCATGTACTAAGATTCTCCGTTTCGAATCTAAAACATTGTAGCAATTTCATTTTATCAATATAATTCTTTTAATATTATCTATTTAAAAAGAATTGGAACTCGTACAATTTTATGTCGTTGTATTCGGAGTGGGCATTTTTCTAGAAAATGACAACACTGTTACGAACGATGAATTGCTTACGATTTTTTATATGATTTTTTGTTAGAATTCGTTGGTGCCCCCTTAAGGATTCCTGAATAATTGTTAAACAACTGTATTTTCTCAATTTTTAAAAATTATCTTTCGGCATTGTTATTATGTAAAATGTTCGTAATATCCTTAATATGATTGTTTTGTTTGTAAATTTTTCATCGTTTCAGGAATTCGATGTATTATGAATGCGAGACATTGTCACAGCAGAAGCATGCAGTACATACTAATTCGCATTATACATGGACTAGACTCGATTCCTTATCATTAATAGTAGTTTCTTAATGCAATATTGCAAGAAAAAAACAAAAAATATTATTAACAGCAAGACAAAAAAAAAAATCATTGGACCCATTTGCAAAGTTAAGTCATCTAGTTTTCGATATTGCTTCGACACAAGCATCTTCGAAATATGAAATTCTCGGACTTTACAAATAAGAATATCTATCACCCCTTCGTCGGGTGTGGAAGGCCCATGTATCGTAACTTCTCTAAAAACAAACCCCCCTCGTACGTTTATATGCATAAATAGTGTATAAATTAATTAAGTACAAAAATTACAAACTTATTAACAAAATATTGGCAAGACTGGTATTAAAAAAAAAAAAATATGTCGGCCAAATCAACGACACCGGGCTAACAATATTTTTCGTTGTATCGCATTTCGTTGAATTATCAAAACACGACAAAATGATAAAAAAAAAAAAACGAAAAAAAGACGAGTCTCAAGTGCACTTAAAATTTTACTACTTCTTCTATCAACCACACTCGGGCTTTTCCACGAATTGGTTACTTTCCAATAAACGCATACATCCTTTTTTCTTTTGTTCTTTTTTTTATTATTTTATTGCTTTTCACTCTAATAAATATTATATAGTATAATCAATGTACGTCTCTGACGATTATTGTGTTTTTCAATTCACCTAACACATATCACAGAATACGTATTTTTTTTCCTGTAGAAAATTATACAAGCATAATATATGGTACAATAATTTGGGAGGGGGTGGACCAGGGTTTCTCGAAATTTATAACGTACCATCTCATTCACAATGGAGGGGAGGGAGAAGAGGGGGGGGGGGGGGGCTCGCAGATGCACCCTACGAATTTTCGAAATCTTACACTAAACGATATGTGTAAATTAATTACCATACAGATGATACGAGAAATTCGTGTTTTTTTTTGTGCTCCCATTTTGAATATCTAGCTATTTCACATCCCGTCATGATACGTGGCGTTCCGTGGGGATTTATCGCGACAACCGTTTCGGGTACGTCTCAAGCAGAGGTGGGCAGTATTTCAAGTACCTTGGGATTGGGAAAGACATGACGTACATTAATACTATTAATGCAATAAATTACAAAAGTACTGGGTGCTTTGAGTACTCAGTACTTAAAGTACTTGGAGTACCTGGTACTTGAAAATGTACTTTGCCCAGCTCTGGCCTCATGGCGTACTGAGTATATATGTACTTGGTTTGTTTTTTTTTTTTTTTTTCTTTCTTCAGTCGTCAATTTAGGATCGATCCTTGCAAGTGGTAACGCCCGGCTTGAGGTCGACGATACGCTGATAGCGGTTGCCCTGATGGGCGATATCCCCGAATTCGAAGGGCAACGCGGCGACGGGAGTCGAGTTACTGGTTGAGCAAGGTGTTGGTCACCTCAGAGATGGACAGCAGAGGACTCCCGGCGTCCGGTTTGTCATCTGCGGGGCACCCGGACCCATTGGCGCAACTCCCGACGAGGCCACCAATCCGTGATGATGATGATGATGAGGATGGTACAAGACGGTGCTGTTGCTGTTGTTGGAGCCGCTGCTGTTGTTGTTGTTGATGTTGCTGTTGCTGTTGTTGTTGTTGTTGTTGTTGTTGTTGTTGTTGTGACTGTTGTCCGGAGCCATGCCCATGGCCATGCCTATTCCCACCCCCGTCCCCGTTCCCGCTGACGACGGCGACGTGCTGCAACCAAAAGTACGTTTTCAACGTTAAACGGGGCTAACTCTCTCAGGGGACTTACAACACTATCTTCTCCACATTAAATATCTAAAAAAGAAGAAACAAAATAAAAGTCTACCGACAACTGTAAAACAAGTACTTGACAATTGGAAAATTGTTCGATGTCAGCATTACAATTGCCAATAGTCCCGAAAATTTTTTTTTTTTTTTTAAATGCGCGATCATAAGAAATTGCTGTTGAATCATTGCAAGGTCGACTGTTATCAGATTATCAGATACTTTTGCTTTTCCGCAATGCCAAAAAAAAAACAACACGACCGCTCGGGACAATGTTAGCCAATTTTCTCAAACGAGATTATCTTCTAATTAAAACAATCGAGAAAAAAAAAATCGAAAACACGAAAAGAAACGTGAGGTAGCGTGGAAACTCACTGGGGCGTGTGCCTTGGTGGTGCGGGGTGGTGATGGTGGTAGGGATAGTACTGGTAGTGATGGTGATGTTGCACTCCTTGCCATACCTCCGAGCCCACCGAATCCCCGTGACCGGCATGACTCTGATGCGAATGCGAGTAACCACCGCTCGTCGGAACGGCCCCGTAATGAGCAGTCGTCGACGGATACTGCTGTTGATGATGCTGCTGCTGTTGTTGCTGCTGTTGCTGTTGCTGTTGCTGCTGCTGTTGTTGTTGTTGTTGTTGTTGTTGTTGTTGCTGGTGTTGTTGCTGCTGCTGTTGTTGTTGTTGCTGTTGTTGCTGCTGTTGCTGCTGCTGCTGATGCTGCTGCTGATGATTTTTACTTCTTGGCGGGCTCGAAGCCGTGGTCTGTCCGGTGGGTGAGCTCTGCTTCCATTTTGCACAATCCCCATTGATCGAGTTCATTTCCGCAAGAGACTTCAACGGATCATTGCCAATGGGTGCGGTCGTCGAGCCCGTTGCGTTAGTCGAATGGGACGAGTGGGTCGAATGAGGCGTCGGAGGACTGTAACTGCCATTGTTCCTCGGCGGGCTTCTCGACGGCGGTGGGCCCCACATAAGAACCGTTTGCCTCGGTGCCTCGCTGCCGTAGACATCGGGTTTGACGTCCTCCATTTTGGGCGTTCGCACCCCATTTGCGGTCGTTACCGGTGAACTTCCCGCCGAGTTGCTCGACGAGGCGCCCTCCAGCGAGTGCCGGCTACCGGTGCGAACGACGTTGATGTCCGGATTCGTCGGATGCAACGGCGCTGTCGTAACGGGACTCGAGGCGTAAGGCGAACCGCTGACGCTGTTCGGATGTCTAGCGTCGACGTAGCTGTACTTTGGCGATTCGGCGAGCTGCTGACAGTAGAGACGCTCCTCGCTCTTGCCGGGCAACTGATGAGTGTCGTAAGTCGGCAGACTCACGTCAATGAAACCGTTGTAAGCGGTTGTCGTGTGATACTCCGGATAGTAAGAGCCGAGGGGTCGATACTGGAACAAATTTTCCGTCGCCGTTAGGTAACGATTGTCCAACGCGGTAGCCGGATAGAGGCTCTGATGATAATTTCCCGTGTGACCGATGTAAGCGGTCAGCGAAGGATCTGTGCTTGCCGCCACCGCCGTTGGCGCGTACGGTGTCGGGTACATGGTGTTCAGATTGCTGTAAGCCGCGGCTACCGCGGCGGCGGCACTGCTGTCGGCAGCGGTTAGATAGTCGACGGAAGCGACGGCGGGCGTTGTCGGCGGTGATGCCGACGACGGATTCGACATCTTGGTCCTCTTGCTTCGACACGTCGAGAGAAAATCGCGGAGCTGCGTTTTGTAACGACGATTCACTCGTTGCGGCGTCGGTTGAGCCGGTAGGGTTGGCGTTATCGAGGAACCCGTCAGACTCTCGTTGTCGGAGAAGTAACTGTTTGTCAGGCCCGCGTCGAGATAGGACACCTTGAAGTCCATCGTTCGCTTCCCCAGCAAATCTCGGCCCTCTTCCTCCCTGTAAAATTTCGACTGATCACACTCGGGCCACTGCCGCATTAAATCAATCCAAGTTTGGCTAAATTCCGACTGACACCCGAGTCTCTGACAACCTCCGATTGATTTACTGTTTCGAGACCAGTCTCGGCCTCCCTCACACATATACAATAAATTACAGTACCACACGAGTACTCACATCAATGGCCTGTGGGTGCTGATAACGAAGTCCGGTTTCGAGTTTTTGTAAACGAGACGCGAGCTCGTCTGCAACCACTGCCATCCGCCGTCTTTCATCTGATACCTGTACGCTATCATGCCCGAAGCACCGGTCTTCAAGACTGCGTGACAAAGGAATTGAAAATATTTGAGAATCGATAAATTTGAAATGACCGACTGTCGAATACTTCGCCGAAGATTTACTTACGCTCTTGATGAGCGTTCGCCACGTAAGCGAGATCGTCGTAATGAACGAGATCGTAACCACCGAGATTGGCGAGCTCGGCGTCCGCGTAACCGAGCAGCATCTTGCCTCGTTGATCCATCGAGACCAGAGCTAGGTCCAATTTGTGCTTGCTCTTGAACATAACTTCTTTTTGTGGCACCTCGAGCAACGACGGTGGTCCGAAGGGGGTGCAGAGAGCGAATAGCGCCAGTGGAGGCTCCTCGGTCTTTCTGTTCTGTCCGTGAAGTACTTTCACTCTACCCCTGATGTCTAATCGCTGCAAAAGAAAAGTCAACAAAATATTTATATTATTTCAATGCAAATAGTTATTAATATTCATTGCATTATTATCGTGGCACGTGGAATATTCTCCAGCGTGCCCGATGTTTAGAAACTGTTTATGGACAAGCGTGGAGGAAAACTGGCGAACAAACAAATGGATAACTCGTATTTTCGTGTTCTACCCGAGTAAACTGGAACCAATTGAACTGAAATTTGTTATGTGAATGGACCAAACAATGTTTGTAGTTGGACAAACGAAAAAATTACTTCAAGTTACACGGAACTTAAAGAATTCGTTTTGGCTGACGCTTCCCTGCATATATCAAATCGAGTGTCAAATTTGATTGGCCACTACTAAAAATTATAATTGTATTTTTAATCTCGCCGAGTATGATTGCGCACAATGACAATAATGCGTGTTGGCTTAAAAATTCCGAGATAATATCGCGATCGTTTGTCCCTTTGTCGGACGGCAAGCCGGGAATCCGCGACGTCCTTCTTCCATGTGGCAAAGCGAGAATGACAGAGATAGGAAGCGGCTCTGTAGCTTCTGCGAACGAGGACGAGAGCGAGACAATATAAATCAATTGCTGAACGAAACCGCATGCGGAGCTACGCGCTGGTACGCAAAACACTAATTATCTTAGGGCAAACACACGATGAGGTGACTTCACCGTACCAACAGGGAAAAAGAATCTCGTACGCGAAAGAACCAAAGGCGCGACGAGAATGGAGTCACACTCCGGTTGGGCCACTTCGGTGGAGCCCGCGACAAAAACTGGGACCGCTTTGACGTTTATGAAAATGAAACTGTAATCGTAAAAGGTTTACGGCACCGCGAAACTCACTCTGCCCAGAGCCCGCCCATTCTTCTTCCCCTTGGGCAAAACAATCACTGCTCCTCTTCCGAGGTGTAGAATAACTTTTATCTGCTCCTTTGCTCTTCGTCACTGGGATAATCTTTTACATGTGTGGAATTCATTTTTTTTTTTAAATATTTACCTTATTCCTACGTCTTTAAAGAAAAGAAAAACTTAAAATCTGTCCTCATTCACATAATAATAAAGTTCATCTCGGCTAGACACTTGCAAGGACACTCATAGACTTTTATTGCGAGTGCCTGTGAGAGTGTCGAGTGGATTTATACTTTATTATGAAGTTGATTTTTCGGGTGAGGGGAAAATTCGAACAACTTCGAACAAGTCCCAAGTACGTCAGAGGATTACACTCGCCCGATATTCAACGATCGGGGGGGGGGGGGGGGGGGAGGGGGCACCACCACGTGTTCACGATAGAATACAGACAACACGCGGTCTCTCGCGAGAGTGTTTTTAGCTCATACGTATTGAATTTATATATAGCGCAGCAGGGTGTCGATTGCTGAGAAGCAGAAGGGCTCATCCAGCATCGTTTTACATGGAAAATCGTGGACCGCAGGCCCTTCTATTCCTCGGCGCCCGGTACATGTATCTTTTAATGCACGGAAGGGGGAAGTGCAGTCGCGCTTATACCCTATCCTATAGTTCACTCGCGTGACTGTCACGAGACTCTGAAACGCGTTTCGCGATTCTACTATATTGCTATTATTAGCTTCGTTGCAATTTTTTGAAGAATTTCTCCCGCTCGAAAAAAAATCAAAAATGAAAAAATATCAGGGTCCAATCGGAAGCAATCAATTTATACAATTAGTGGATAAAACTTAACACAATGTAAAAAAAAAAAAAAAAAAAAAAAAAAAAAAAAAAAAAAATTGTAGTAATTAAATTAATAAGAAAACGCACCAAAAAGCCGGAAGTATTGTCCAATAGGCATCGGAAGCGTACGGTAAAGCTGCGTTCCAAGAGGTGACCGTGCTGAACGGTGAGGGCGTCGTGAAGCGGTAGGCTGGCACTTTCTGCCGGGAGAAAACTGTTCCACATCAACTGCCGTTGAAGCTCTTCGCGATCCTCGCTGTGCACCAATTCGTAGACACTCTGATGCACGATGTCGGACTGCAACATTGATACGGAAAGAATTCTTTATTAACTCGTCAATTACGTAATAATAATAATAATAATAATAATAATAATAATAATGTTGCAAAGAACAATTTTGTTTAGCTCGATACATTTTTATTGTATTCACATGATAAGTAATTGGGTCGAGTTCTAAATGGATCGTTATCAAGATTTATCCGGTGGCAAATGTGAAAATCATGGACGTTGATCAAGTGAATTATAAATCCGTATAAAAAAAATAAAAATAATAGGCCTGAAATGACGGATATGCTGTGGATCGAAATTTTCGCGAATATTTGCAAGAGGAGCAGAGTGGCGCAGTGGAAGCGTGCTGGGCCCATAACCCAGAGGTCCGTGGATCGAAACCACGCTCTGCTAAGTTTTTTTTTTTTATTCACTTAAACTTTGTACGTTCCGGATCAATGTTGCGCAATGAAACTATTGCACTTCCCACAAATTTGTTTATTAATTATACTATGAAATTATTTTTTTCAGCGTAATTATTGGCGTGACCGTTTTCACAAAAAGTTAATATGTTTTATTGTAAAAAAAAAATGCAATTATATATTTCAATTATACGTGGGTATATGAAATTCGCACAAATGCGAATAGAGAGCTGCAATACATCTACGCCTTTCGTAGATGTATTGCAAAACTGAGACATCTACAATAGACGCCTACAAAACTGAGACATCTCAGCGAACCCCTCTACAACCCTTAAAGCTTACCCCTTAATATCGCCACAAAAATGAAGCTGATTGTCGCCAGGGGACAAAAAAACTGGGCGCTTTCGTCCGATAGCACTAAAAAAAGACTTCTCAGATGACATTTTTTTTGCCTCATATCTCGAGAAGGACACAAGTTCTTGCCCCGTTTTCACCCCTATTTTTTTCTTTGTAACACTTCGTCGACAAAATCATTTAAAAATAACTTTAGTGATTAACTTAACGAAGGCACTCAAAACCAGTAGAAAACCCTCTAGAAAAACAGAAACTGTGAGGTTAATAGAATGTTTCTACTACACTGGCTCAGGAGTCCATCTGTGATATTCCAAGATTAAACCAATATGTGAGGGATGTTATCAGACTTTATTTCACGAACAGCAGAGTGGCGCAGTGGAAGCGTGCTGGGCCCATAACCCAGAGGTCCGTGGATCGAAACCACGCTCTGCTATTTTACATCCCCGTTTATTTCGCAGTTTTGAATGTCACCCTCGTTTCAAGGGTGTAACTTCACCCCTCGATCCCATGAACAGCAGAGTGGCGCAGTGGAAGCGTGCTGGGCCCATAACCCAGAGGTCCGTGGATCGAAACCACGCTCTGCTATTTTACATCCTCGTTTATTTCACGGTTTCGAATATCACCCTCGTTTTAAGGGTGTAATTTCACCCCCCGATCCCAAGAACAGCAGAGTGGCGCAGTGGAAGCGTGCTGGGCCCATAACCCAGAGGTCCGTGGATCGAAACCACGCTCTGCTATTTTACATCCTCGTTTATTTCGCGGTTTTGAATGTCACCCTCGTTCCAAGGGTGTAATTTCACCCCTCGATCCCAAGAACAGCAGAGTGGCGCAGTGGAAGCGTGCTGGGCCCATAACCCAGAGGTCCGTGGATCGAAACCACGCTCTGCTATTTTACATCCTCATTTATTTCACGGTTTCGAATATCACCCTTTTTTTAAGGGTGTAATTTCACCCCCCGATCCCAAGAACAGCAGAGTGGCGCAGTGGAAGCGTGCTGGGCCCATAACCCAGAGGTCCGTGGATCGAAACCACGCTCTGCTATTTTGCAACCCCTTCGATTTTCAGAGGGTTGAAACGCCTTATCGTGAAGGGTGTGCTTTCCGCCCTCGGTTTCAACGATAGCAGAGTGGCGCAGTGGAAGCGTGCTGGGCCCATAACCCAGAGGTCCGTGGATCGAAACCACGCTCTGCTAAGTATCCATTTTTTTTTTTTTTTTCACACTTAGAGAATCTACTTCTTTTTCTTTCTTTCATACCCGAGAAAATATCAAAAGTACCATTTTGTCGATCATTGTTGTGTACAATTAATGTTGCTCAAGTTCGAGGAACGATGTGTATAATCATCTTATAGCCTTGTCGTGCAATACATATTCTCGAAGTTCACTGAGGATAGAGACCGCAGGAGTGTATAGCTCAATGAAAACAATCCACAAAATATAAATAATTTACGATAAGAGTTCCAGTGTAACTCTGCACCGTGAGCCACAGAATTTGCGATCTTGTATTCGAGCCGTAGACTATTGAAAAAAAAAAAAATCACTCCTTACATTCTACACGGCTGTATTTAAGTACTGATTAGTACATCCGCGCTTCAAGCACTGGCTACCGATTTGGACTCCTGAAAAGTATATGCAGTTCATTCCACCTCTCCAAATCCAAGTACCGTCGACCACTGCTAGTTTCAACTATCGTCCAAGCCTGAGTTCTGAATCCATATAAATACTTATACACCATACACCTATTCTGCACCCGACAGCTTAGGTAACAAGTTAAAAAAAAACATATATATATATATAAATATGTATAAAAATACAGACTACACGTTACCTATCGCCATTTCCGGAAGCTATGCAGCCGGAGAACTCAATAAGAAACGGACAACGTTCGCCAGAAAGAGACTACACAAACCCGCGAATAAAACGATTGAGCGTGAAATATATGATGTGTCTATCGTTTCTCGTGCTATAATAGGCGAAGTCCTCGAACACGAAAGTCGTGATCCTCGTGCTCCTGATACGAGTTAAGAGGGCTAGTGCGCCGAAGCCAGCGCTCGCGGCGATTGAAAATACATACACCGTCCGTAGCGGGTATGAACGTCCCCCCCATCGTCCGGTCGAAGCGTTCGTATCGTGATTTATTATTATTCATGGTCAGCGTAGTCGTAGTCCGCGTTGTGTGACAAGAGCATGTGACCGCAGGTTAATGGTCGCGGGAGTCTGCAATTCGATCTATTCTCGTTTCACCTTGGCTTTTCTTCAGCTTCTTCGCTGAGGTACACACCATTGCGTTTCACGCTGGCACACGTGCACTATGTGTCGTAGCCAAGTACGTTACGTTTGTGTATGATCTGTCGAGAATTCAACGGGCGTATCCATCGGAATTAAAAACCTAAAACTATGCGGGATACGCCCTTTTGGTTCTCAGGGGTCGATACACGTGAGAAAGGTGTAACGTTGCGCGGGATGCGTGGAGATTATCTGACGGTGCAAAGCACAAACACTCATTCGGACTCCTCCCGGTAACGGCTGATTTATTTTTCCTACGGGGCGCAGAGAACTGGGCTGGGCCCGACTTGAGTTTTGTTCCCTCTCTCTCTCTCTCTCTCTCTCTCTCTCTCTGCCTTGGTGTTCTAGAAAAAAAAAAAAAAAAAAAGGAAATAAAAATCTCCGCTACCGCCGGCCAGTCTCCTATACGCGCTGTCCGAGGCACCGGGGAAGTATCGCTCGACCGTGTTCAGCTCGCGAAATAATTATGCGCGAGATAGTAGGGCTCGTACACGTGTACGTACATACATTGGTTCCGTTGTGTTGCAACCCGCCCTCGCGGCCGACTTACGCCCGATCAGATATCTTCTAAGTAATGTCAACGAAAATGGGATTGTGAGCGCGGAATAAAAGCGGCAATAACTGGGAGAGCCGAAACCGTTGTGAGAAAATTTTACGGGCTCTAAATAGTAGTCGGATATGACGTCTTGTTTTGGGCTTGGAAATGTATCGGCATTTCCTGTTGGTTGTTTAAAAAAAAAAAAAAGTCAATGGGTCGGCGTCGACTGGCACAATTTTTTTTTCACATTAGCGTAGATATTGCAGTACCGGACGAATACTTCGAGTATCTCATGTATCCGCTACTCGGGTACTCAAGTTTTATTCAGTACTCATCGGTATTCGACTACTACTCGGTGTTCGGTATCTCGAGCACTCGGTACTCGATGTACTCGAGTACTTGATGTATCCGGTAGGGGAGAGCGGGGCAAAATGGGATAGTGGCGCAAAACGGGACAGTGAGGTCAAAACTCAATTTTTCAATAATATTTGGATGCCCCGTTTTGTCCCAATGATACGTGCGGATTTTCAAAGCCGTTTTGTCCCACGGACGACAATTGCCACCATCCAAACGTTATTGGAAAATTGCGTTTTGTCTCATAATCCCATTTTGCCCCGCTCTCCTCTACTTCAGTACTTCTGTACCACACGCTGAGTGCTTTGAGTACTATGGGTGACTGAAGCGCTTCGAGTACATTAAGTGACATACCAACACATCATATCAGGACTCGGGTAGCGCTCGGTACTCAACTACTACCAGTGTTGAGTACTTCGAGCAGTCGATGGTTCAATTGCGTATCAATGTCATCGCGTGCTCGAAGCGTCAAGTGAATTGTCTCACTGAGGCTTACGAAGGAGTTCTCTCATTTATTGTCTCAGACTGTTTTTATAGTGTACAAAGACTTAATCAGAATTGTAAATCGATCGAGTAGAGTTGATAGGTCCTACGCGAGAAATTTCCAAGCTCAATAATCGCCCGCTGACTTATTGACGCGACAGCAGCTGCAGCGGGCGGCAGGGCGCGCGTATGCAGGTATAGACGAATGAGTTATGCCGTATATACGCATACGCATATACGCACACATATTCCGAAGGAAGCTATCCGGTCGTATAGAGACTCATCTAAGTTTCGCTCCTCGTATAACAGTACTGAAATATTTACCGGGCGTTATACACACTGTACGGAGAGTGGGCATTGCCTTGTCGGTGAAATATTTAGCGAGGTGTCGGCGGGCTATATTGCTAAGCCGGCAAGACTTTACGACTCGACTACCGGCCGTATTAAATCTTTCACAAAAGATTCATGTGTCGATAAATAATTGAGTGTATTGTACGAGTGAGAGGTGAGCACAGTTTCCTCTGGCTTGTGGGGGGGGGGGGGGGGGGGCTCCAAACCCGAGGAGGGTTGCTCTCAGTTATCCTATGTATATTAGTGTACTATATAGGTGATATAGGTATACCGACCGTACCTATATGTATACGCTCGGAGCGTCTTCCATCGCCACGCGGGGTCCTCCGATGAATTCTAGAGAGTTTCGTTATGCCCAGGGCCAGCAACCGCTTTCTCGTATCGACGCGCGCTCCCGCTGTGCGACTGGATACCTGTGTACCGGCCTGCCGCCCGTACCCGATACACTTACGCCCGTGCGCGCGGACGTTTCTTTCCTCTAATTTTAATTAATCTCAATACCGGCCTCCGTCGCGGTCATCGACCGCGTTAACACGCGGCCCCCGCGCTCCGCCGATACTGTCATTTTCTCTCCCCCCCCCCCCCCCCCCCCTCCCCGTATTCGCAGTTTTGCACCGAGTTAACGAACATTTATTATTACCATCGTCATCGTACACGATCTCGGAGGCGATCGATTAAAATTCTTTTATTTTTGTTTGTTTGTTTTTTATCGATCTTGACAAATACCTCAAGTACTCGAAGTATCAGATTTCTATCCAAGTACACAGTAAAAAAGAATTACCAACGTTTCTTATCCACAAATGTCCACAATTCTTCTCTTGTCAATTAAAAAAAAAAAAAAAAAAATCTTGTGCATTTTATGTACATTTTTTTGTAAAATCAAGAACAAAATAATAAACGGACGGTTTGTGAACAAAAAAAAAAAAAGGTTTGTTAAATGTACAAAACATTTTACTGTGTACTAGCCAGTACGCGATATAACAGGGTTAGACCCGAAAAATAATTTGCGTGAATTAAATCAATAATTATTTTCGGAGAACCCATCAAATACAGTATTTTTCCCAGAATGGAGTAATTTCGATATTGGAAGTACTCGAAGTTTTTTTTTTTTCGACTTCGGTGTATTTCCCATGATTCTGGAGCAGGATCAAAATGATGAGGCTCCGGTTATTTTATAGAGACCGTTGTTGCAATGACAAACTTGGGATAAAGAATAGGAGGCACTTCGGTACGATGTTGCCGGCTGTACCGGAGCCAGCTCGCGCGGTGTTATAATAGTCGGTGCTCGTCGGTGGGTATGCCTACGCATAATAATGGCCGGGCTCCAATCTGGCTGCTCGCTCTCATTAACCAGGCTAATCACAAATTATATTTTAATTACCCGCGCGATATAGTGCCGTACAAAGCCCTCAGGCTCGACTTGACGAGCATATAATTGCGCGGTCACGTGATTTCCTTCACCTCTTTCCTCTCGGTACCACTGGCGAGGGAACATTGTTCGGAAATAAAAATTAACCAAAAAAAAAAAAAAAAAAACTTGATCGGCGACACATAAAAAGAAAAAAAAGTCAAATGCACTGTTAATTCAGCGGGTGAAAATGAAAATGTTGTGTGCAAATTGTCGATTTTTACCGTTTTTTTTTTTTTTCGCGAGACACGATACAAGTTCCACCTCGAATGGAAGGACACGTTTTGCGTTAAACGTTCAAACTAGCCGCAAATTTTGTTTGCCAACATGATGGATCGATCAACGGTGATCGTGGGCAGCGCAACTTATCGAACGCGATTCTAACCTGGATCAGCATGAGCGCTGTGCCGCGCAGCCCTCTCGCTCTCTTGCCATTTATAGGTAAGCGCAAGGGGGGGGGGGGGGGGGGGGGGACCGGCAAGGCTCGGTTCACGTGACTTACCATTGCTCGTTTAAATAATCTTGAAACATGCACTCGCGGCGCGGACGAAGCGGCTGCGTCATGGATGGCTTTACGATCGGCTCTCGTCGTTAATTAAGAGCTTGTAATTATTTAGTGGAGACGCGCTAGCGCACCCCCGCCGGCAAGCCGGCGGCCGGTCCCTTCCCGCCTCGGCCGCCTTCGCCAATCTTTTGCTTCTGCCTCTTTCCTCTCCGTTCTCTCTCTCTCACTCTCTACTGTACCCCTCACAGTTCTGACTTGATTTACACTCTCGAGAAGAATTCCCGCTCGTTCGCTATGCTCCATTTTCATTTTCTCGAGACTCAGTCCGTTTGGGCTTTTGAGAGAATTGTAAACCGTTCAATCTGTCTACCGGACACCTGCGACCATACCGAGAATAAAAAACAAAAAAAAAAGAAGATGGTACAAAAAAAATCCCAAACACGGAATCATCGGGACTCGGTACGACACCCGAACAATTGCATAATTAATCATTTCGGTGGTGAATAGGCGTGCATCATAGTCACGCGACTGAAGGTTCCGCTAATAAAAATATCTTGTCCCTCTTGCAGGTTTTATTTAAATCGAGGACGAACATTCGCAAGCGATAATTCACTGTCACACCCGTTGTAACCGCCAATCCCGAAGGGGGGCTGCGCAGATAGGGAGCGCGCTCGAGGATATTCCCGTCGTCGTCGTCGTCGTCGTCTCGGCAAACGTGGGTGGGTGGGGGGTTTATAAGCGCCGATCGAATAAATCCGCGCGCCCTGTGGGGTTATGTTCGGCATAGCCGCGGACACGTGCAAAATGATGAAAACACGATTCGGCGCGATCAAAGAGGCCTCTTGGGCAGAGCACACTCGAGCCACAAGCGCGGGCGCGCAGGCGCGCGCGCGCGCGCGCACATACCACAATTCCAGCCAACAAATTGAAACAAATCAGGCAGGTAATAATAATTAATCCATGCCGAGCATTAATATCGAGCGTTGGCCACATATCACGGTCCCGTCACGCATGAGCCAGGGGGGAAAAAGAAGAGGGGGGGGGAGAGGGGGAGAGGGGAAGAGGCGGGACGCGCGAGTGAGTACACAGGCGCTCGCGGTATTATACACGTTACAAGGGCGAGCACGAGGCTGAGCTCTCAATTACGCCAAAGAATTATGGACGCCGATGGTCCGAGCGAGAGAGGAGCGAGCGATCGGCGGAGCGAAGGCATCGGAGCGCAAGCTCATCGGGTCTTGCGGCGAGCGCGCCTCGGCAACGATCGCAGCGCCGCGCGTTGTTGGACGGTTGATCGTAGCGCGGCGCAATGCATTGTGTGCTTTGTAATGGCACAAAAAGAAAATGGCTATGGGATAAGAGGCGCGAGAGATGGAGGCGGCGTGGTTGCCCCGGGGCCATGCCCGATTGTGTCTTCATTAGCGGCTATTAATTGCCAAAATGTGCCACATTAATCACATTCCCGTTGCCGGAGCGCAACACCGTTGAATCCCGGCGGTGTCCTCGCGGATCTCTCCTTCTGGAGGCAGGGGGATATAACGGAACGGCGAGCATGTGAACGCGTCTTGCGCGGGGTCGTTGGGCTGGTCGCAGGGTTACCTCATCCTGTGACCCTAAGTCTCGCGAGTGACTCTTGTTCCGTTTTTATCCGTTGCTCCCCTCCCGGAGCGCTTAATTTCCGATCGTACTATTTCTCGCGTGAGATACGAAATTAAAGGAAGGAGTCAATGACCCCGCGGTAAGCCGGTAGGCGCGATTAGCAGTGACCAATCTTGCTGGTCGCTTTCACTTGATCCATCGTGTCTTGCGCTGTCATTGACGTCAAAGCTTGTTGTGATCCGCAACGGCAAATTGAGACAAACGGAGAACATGAAATATCTGATTTGGTTCAAAATCATTAGGAATAGGTTAGTGGCGTTGTCGAAAGTCCTCGTATAATTTAAGATCTTTTCCGGTTAGCAAATCTCGGGGTTTTTTTTTTTTTTTTTAAAAAGCAAATCCTATTCGTCACCGTCTTTGCTTAAATTGTCGGGGAAGTTGGGTATAGGGGTTGGCATTTTTCTTTCCTCTATCTATATAGCGCCGGCATTATCACTGCAACCTCTCGTGATAGGCTTTAGGAAACTTTGGACAAGTTCGGAATAATAAAATTGGTCTCGAGACCGGAGCCTCATTAGCATTTCCCCTGCCCACCCCCCCCTTCAACTCCGGCCTTGCCGGCCGGCGTTTCAGTGGGAATAAGAAATAAAATACTCTCCGCCTCGAGTTTGCTAATTCTTCTAAACTATTTTGCTTGGAAAGTCATCAAACTATTCACACGTTGGAATGGCGAAGGTTCGGATTTCTCAGTTGAAAAATAAGAATATAAATAAAGACGCGGAGAGGAGGCTCGTGCAGCAGAGAAGAGTGATCCTGGCACGGAGTGACGCGCGTGTAAACGCGCGACGGGCGCGTATAGTAAACTTGACAAACATGGCGTGACTGGGCGCTGTTGGGTGTGAACACAAAGGGAGACAGACTCGATGTAAAATACGAGGGCAACGAGCAAGCTCGCGGAATCACGTAGGAGCTCGATGGAACAACCCTCGACTCACCCTCTGTGGAGTCAAGGCACACCCATACCCCTCACCCTCGTCGCCGTTTTCGCTCTCTCTCTCTCTCTCTCTCTCTCTCACATACACACGCGTGTACCTCTTTGCATTGAGCAATCGATTTACCAATTCAATCTATGCAAATGTGTCAATGAGAAAAAACCTGCCGAGATTCTCCAGTCGTGTGAGAATAAAGTTTTTCTCTTCTCGATATACAAATAAGTCTCTGTACCTGTATGTCTTTCCGTTTGTCCTTCATAAACTGTCACAAATTACCGTGTAAGGTCGACCAAAGTATTCCAGAGTCACATCCCAGGTCACTTGGTCGTATCCCAAGCGATCTGTCATATTATAGAAAACCTGTAATCTCAGAGAAACTATCATTCCGACGAAATCTGTCACACATAATAAATTCATAACCTACGCTCAGTCGCGATACGCCTGGCCCACCAAAACGCGCTGGTATATAAAATTTTATAGTAGCGTTATAAATCATTGGTTAAGATAAGACTCACCTGATGGAAGCCTAGATAGCTTTCTATACTGTGTGTCGCGAAGAAAACCTCCCCGTCGCACGTCAGTATTAATAGGAACCCGTTCAGTGCCTGTAACACACAAAACAAAAAGATTGCGTGACATCGGATAACTTGTTCAACGAGAGAGTGTTATCGAATTACATGTATAGTAGCGTCAAGGTACAATACATGTATTCACATAGAAGCTTCCTACACTATGATCTAGCCTCGTGTACGCTCTCATTTCATTGAGACAAGAGTGCACCCCTGCAGTTGGATGAGCTCGGGAACTGGGCGAAAACTTCGGGTACCTCGAGTGGATACTGATAAAGTATTTTTGTACTTGAGTACTAGCAAGCACTTGGTACTACAATATTTGAAGTATTTGGTCGTATTACCATGAGATTAATCTAGGTACATTATTGAGAAATATATTGTCCAACCGGTTAGAGCCTCCGCGCGATTTACACTCGACTACGTTAAAGGGATGTGGCACAGATCCAGTCGGTGCTGGTAACAAATCGGTTTACCTATTTTCCCCGGAACCATTAACATTTCGGACAAAATGAAATTAGATTTTCCTGTGTCTATACACATTGCCTACCAACAATAGGATTTGTCATCAACTAAGTCTGTATCACGTACTCTTAAGGTAGATCGAGGACACAAACGGTCGTGATATTTGAGAACGAGCTTTTGCTGGGCTCCGCTGAGAGAA
Source organism: Amblyjoppa proteus (assembly GCA_963922035.1). Taxonomy (NCBI): domain Eukaryota; kingdom Metazoa; phylum Arthropoda; class Insecta; order Hymenoptera; family Ichneumonidae; genus Amblyjoppa; species Amblyjoppa proteus. The sequence goes on from OY998235.1 coordinate 24,447,143, forward strand.
AGAGGGAGAGGCGTAGGTTGGCGCGTAGGTTGTTCTGCTTTGCAGAAAACGGTTCTGCGGCCAAAGTTTTCTCATTTATCGCCAGTGCCGATACCGTCGAATGCTCGGGCGCTCGTTCCAGCTCTCGTTCATCGTTGTTCGGGAATGGACTAGCTGATTTTGCTTTCTCTCTATCGCCCCGTTTTCCCGTTCGCAAAAGCTCCGGTGTGATTTGCAACTCGAGAGACCAGGACGAGAGCATTCGCGGCAGCACCCGAAATATCCGTTCTAGTTTTAACAGCTTTCGAACCGCTATTGGACGTCGAGCTGTTAGCTGTGCTACCTACTGGCGAGTTCACCGCCATTCTACCCCCTGTCTGCTCGGGGGTATTGTTTTGTTTTATTACGCCGTGGTTTCGTACCAGGCACGCCACAGTGAACCCAACCGAGCTACCGAGCAACGGCTATGTCGCTTTTATTGTTCTGAAATATTACGCTCAACACCGCGTGGCGCTTAGGATTTTATAAACCATCGTCACCCCCGCTTCGTTGTGCTTTGCTTCTTTTCCCACCACTCGCGGCATATTGTTACTCCATCCTTTTTTTAAATCAAGCATTTTATGTACAATAAAAGTGGCGATCATCCAGCTTGGCCACATTCATCAATTTTACCTTACGTTTTTATACATGTGTCGTGCTAGAAAAGCTAGTCGAGTGTGGGAAGGGCGGTGCGGGACAATGCATGAAAAAAGTTGATACAACACATACCGACATCACTGTTTGATTCTTTAAAATCAGCCTGGCCGTTATTGGCTCGTGCTCCTTCACGATAAAATTGGAATCGCAAGCATGGGGTGTAGATTCGTCAAGATGGAAACCAGTATCGGGCCTATCGTTCCCGATGGATCGAACGACCGCATGCGCGGATGCTGCGCTTCGATTGGTTACTCGGGTGGAGGGTTGGTGCGTCAATAGGGATGTGCGCGATACAGACCCGCCGTGCTCCCTTACACCCCGTGTTCTTCCCCGGCCCTCCCGATGTCCCCGTTGGCTGCTGCGATTGCAACACGATTTGCGCCCGACAAGTGTCGAGCAACTCGGATGATGTTTCACCCCTGCTCAATTTTTCTCAAGACATGGCCGACCCGGGTTGTCGCAAGGTTCCCTCATAGTCTCTGTCACTATTCTCTGTACTCTCACATTTCTCTGTATTTTCTCGCCTATTGTATGCTTTCGGTCCTTCGGGGAATTGAAACTCCCAAGATCCAATAAATAAAATAATAATAATAATAATAATAATAATAATAATAATAATAATAATAATAATAATAATAATAATAATAATAATAATAATCGAGTAGGCAACAATTTTCATTTTTGGAGAAGATAAAAGCAGCGGAAGAAGAAGAAGAAGAAAGCGTTCTGTTTCTATTTTTTCGTATCGCATGACCGCTGTCCCGCTGCTGTCATACATGACGTACGCTAAGACTTATCACCCCGACCGATTGCTCAGACGATCGGTGCGGCACGCGACGCCTTATCGTACACATACAACCTCATTTTACTTTTTTCCCCTTGCTCCCGATCCCTCGTTGCGTAACAGCAAGTACGGAGGTATGTTACAGTCGCAGCAATTGTAAAACCGACCGGGGTGACGCGTGCGTGCCCGATGAAGGGGTGCGTGGCGCATCCGTTGCGACAGCTTCACCTGCCGCCGTTGCTTTATTCGCCGAGACCTCGTCCGATGCAGCTTCGATGGTGCTCATGCGTGTTGCCACCGATAACGATAGGACGGCGAACGGCTTTCGCGCCTATGTGAACGCCGAAGGGACGGTCAGGCTCTTGACGCGACTTTGACGTCAAAGAACAACGTCGGCAAATAGTATCGTGTGCAACCAGCCCGGGTGCTCAGTAAAATCGTATATGAAAATATTTTCGATACTTTGAGGATCCGGTGGAAAATATATAAATGGTCGGCGTTATCGCAGACACTGATTAATCGAAGTCTCCCCAACGATTCCCTCACCTGTCCTAATTATTCCAAGGCTTCCCAGGAACCTTAGCAAATCACGATTATTGACCGTAACTCTTCTCTTAAGGACACTTTTAATTTGAAAAGCCCACAAGAAATGTTTTCCCATCGAACAGCAATAGAGCAATTCGTTATCTCACCGTTCCAAAGATCGCTGGAGAGCCACGATCAACGAGTCACACAATCTCTTCAGTTAGCGGAATCAGTTAGAATTTACCTGGCATATAGCGCTCGCTTATTCAGAGATCGCATCTTTGTCGGTGAAAATTCTTCGAGCTCTTTACTCGTGTAACGCGTTGTGACGATTGTGTACCGATGACTTTAAAACTTGGGTGATTCGATATAACGAACATGACGACAACAAGCCCCGAGAGTGAATGAGAATTATCCGAGGTATGCGACTTTGAAAATCTCTCCGGCCAAAGATCCCTAGCCAAGAATCGGAAAAGAAGTTCCGCCTCGGTATGTACCAAGGTGTACATCGTCGTTGTAGGAGCAGTGAAAGCGGTACTCCAAGGTGGTGAGGGTTGTAGCCAGTGGGTTAGTATCTACCGCGAGGGAGGAAAGGAGCCCAACGACGGGGCGATCAATACGGAAAGGACTAGCGGTGCCAGCAGCAGCAGCAGCAACGGAGCACCAGACGAAGCGAGTAGCAGTATAGAAGCAGAAGCAAAAGCAGAGGCGGCAGAAGGTAGACCAAGGCTAGTTGTAGACCAACCTAACCCGATATAATCCCCAACCCAATTCACCGAACCGTGGTTGCTCCTCGCACCAATACACAAACTCCTTTACGCTGTATCTGCAATCCGTGTACTATCCACTACAATCATGTACTCCGAAACCCAACCTGATCCGTTTCTGTCTTCTCTCCTCACCTACCAGCTTGACTCTCCGCTCAACCCCCCTGGATATACCTCCGTGGGCGCACCCCCGCAACTTCCCGTCGCTCGTGCACCGACATCACTTCACCCACTGTCTCTCTGACTCCGTGGCCTCGGTATCAGCCCGACTTGTGCGAACGGAATTCCGCCTTCCAGCGACGAATCCAAGGACCGAGTGTAACTATGGCGGAACGCCTCGAGCAGCCATTCCTCTGTATTCCACATGGACAAAGTTGGGAAACCTTTCTTGCAAGCCATTTTCGAACAACCGCGTCAACTTTCGTCCCAACATTTGTCGACGGAACTTGCGATAACCGAATAACGATCGCAATTTCACGCAACAGTTGTAAAATTTGAGAAAACCGAAAACAGCTGCGGTGATTATTTCCTTGCAGAAATGTTCCGGGACGATTAATGATGCGAGTTTTTATTTCCACATGATTCAATCGAACGTCTCTACTTTTCTTTCCAGTATTTCTGCGTAATAAGCTTGGTTCAGCTTCTGGCGCTGCCGAAAAATAGTACGCTCGGTTTATTCCTACGATCTTAACCTCTTCCAATTCCGTTACCGTAAAATGTCTCTTACCGGATCATTTACCTTTTTTTCCTTTTACATCTCACGCCTAACATCTCAATATAGCGAAATGATAAATTTGAATAGTTGTGCTGATCCTACCGAAACAGAGTTCGTCATCGCGTTGCGTGAACATAAAATTTAAGCTGGGCCTGCCTTTGGTAGAGCAGAATTTGTCGATGCTCTACTCCTCGAGGCGACCAAGGAAAAGGCACGACCCCGCGGTCCTCAAGATAAAGCCGGTGAGAGCAGACATGCAACCGTATCAGCAACAAGTAAGACCTTCGAAGCGGCATTGCACGAGAACACACAACTCGCTCGTGCGCGGCTTCTGGTGTTCAGTTTTCTGTATTCACTCGGTACTCTTTAAAGTCCGATCGTCCGGGTTCCCGGTTCTCTCCACCATCGCCACTTCGGAATTTCGTATCTAAATTGCCCGACTCACGGAACTCTATTCTCTTGACTTTTGCACGGCGAACAAGAAACACAAAAGAAAACTTGGGCTTTATGTGAGGTATCTATATTGGACAGTGTGTGATTGTTTTAATTCGACAATCGAGGAAAGCACGAAATCCGTTGTGCACTATCAATGGAGGCCTTTCTCTCGGACAAATTGAATTCGCACAGTTAAGGTCATTGAGGTTTAACAAAATGGCAACGAAATTGTAAACAAACAACAGAATTTTTATCGGCGACGTCGTGCGAAAGGCTTAGAGTCGAAAGTGATCGATAGTCGCCAAATGACAAGCCTCCGCTGAAAGAGGAGAAAAGTGAAATTGTGTATAGTTAACAGAACGGAGCATCTGGTCTTGGTCAACGATAGAACGATAGGAAGGGGGTCTATTCCGGGCGCGGCGTTGGCAATTTGTAAGGAAAATGCATATGAGATACGATCCATCACAAGTAAGAAGCGCACACGGTCGCAGCGAAGCGGTAACGAACGAACACCGAAAGACCGGCCAAGAGACCGCCGCAGAGTGCACGGGGAAGCAGCTCGCGATGTACCCTACTCGGCGCGGCGTGCTTATTGATTTATGGAAATCAAGGCTCGGTCGGAGTTCGGCTTGGTTCGATTCCCGGTATAAATAATTCGCGTTCCCCGAACGCCATCCCCTACCCCTTGCCCCTCGCCTCTTTTCCGGAGCTCTGCCCCTCTATCTTGTTCCCCTCTTCTTCTTATTCCTCCTCTTCGATCTTTCTTTTTCTCGTTCTCTCGTCGGTTCGGTCGTCCTCCTCCCACGCGCGGCAACCGACCGGCGAGTCTCGCCCAGCGCGGTTCCGTACCGATCCTCGTAAAGTTTACCCGGACCGATAATAAATCCGCTTTATGACAAACCGCGACTAGCAGCAGCAGGAGCAGCAGCAGCAGCAGCAGCAGCAGCAACGGTATACGAGCAGGAGGATAGGATCATCCGTATCATCCTCTTTCTCGCTGAATATAGTGGCAGCTTTCGGGGGGTATCGAGTTCTCCGACTTTTTCTTATATCGTTACCTTTATTGTACGGATATAAAGAGGGTTGTGAGCGTATCTTTCTCGCGCAGTATATTTTGCGCCTTCGGAACCTCGTTCGTGTATAATTGGGTGTGGACAAGAGCCCGTGTGCAGCGACAGTCATCGATGAAATCACATCGGCGACAGAAAATTGTGATTGATCTTGCGATACGCGAATCCGAGAAACTAAAGAAACGGTCTAAGTATAAAATAAAAAAAGGGCAATTAAACGTGTCTGCGAAGGGCGAACGATATCCGGCTGATGAACCGGCTATGAAACCCCCGAGGCGTGCACGAGGTGTCTATTCCTCCAAAGTATGGAAGGGTATATGGGCCGGGATTAATGGTGGTGTATCATGCGATATGCTATTACCGCTCGCTAGTCGCGCGTTTTAGGTGTACGTCGAGGAACGTACGTACACGCTGAATGCATTAATCCCGAATGCATACGTTCACGAGCCAATCGTAACGTGTACGCACACTGTAACGGTACACTGGCGAAACGTAAGGACGCGTAGTGACGCTGTTGTTGAACACGGGAAACGTGCGATCGAACGTCGCGACCGGGGAGGCTCGCGCGCCGCATCTATAACGGCCGCCGGTTATTAATTGTCGGCTCGTTAATTACGTTACGTGCTGGACTCACTCGATCCGCATAACCGAAGCCGATTCACGAACGGTGGACGTCTCACCGAGGAATCCGTACTAACGAGACCGGCAATCGGGCGCAGTACTCGCGTATCGAATGAATTAGCGCCGATTGATTTTATGTTTCTGTTACTTGTCGGATTTGATTGACTCGTCGTCGATTAAAGGCGTCCTCACGCGGAAGGAAATTGTGTCTCTCGAAAAGGGAAAAATTATGAGCGGGGCGAAAAGGCGATAGTTGGCAAAACTTATAGTTGGTTGGTACAAAATTCTTTTTTTTTTTTTTTCATTCATTCAGTCATTATTATTCAGTGCGATATTGACCAATCGATTTACGAGGGTACTTTGAAACTGATAGCGAGGACGTCGTGATCGGGTGATTCGCCATCGCAGCGAGAGATGACTGGGTATTCCTTTCCACAACGAACGATTTTTCAACAGCGGTACAAGTTTATCGTATATGTTTATCCAATGCCTGGTATTCGATGTCAAGTCGTTTGTGATCTATATATTTTTTCTCTTGTTTTCTCGTAAGCGACAAACAACCCGTATCTTATTGACTTGAGAATTACCTGTAGGAACATTTCGCCATCGAGATGATGGTGGTCGTAGGCAGCGAGAGCGGCTAATTCTCTCGCCCGGTAGTGAGAGTCGTGGTGAGAATTATCCTCCTTGTCCTTGTGCATCACAACTGTAACAGATGACCAGACAAATTTCCATAAGATTTCACATGTTGCATTTCAAATTAATCGGTAAAAAAGAAGAAAGTGGAGGGGTCAATGAGATCACCAAATATCTGTAGATTTCCTTGGTTGCAATGGAGCAAAGCTTGGCAAGTAATCAAAGTACTCGAAGTTTGTTATCGACTCAGTCAAATACTTGGTGTACGTATTAAAGTGCTCAACTACTTGAACTACGCGCCGAAGTACCCGAGTACTTGACTACCTGGTTATGCATCCAGCACGCATACATTCGGTACTCGAGTACTACCCAGTACTTGGGCTAATTGGTACTCCGAGTACTTGTAACATTCGCCTAGTCCTGGAACGGAGTTATTTATAAATGACAAAACGACTAATCGAGAGTAACAACGGGTGAGAATCTTTATCGCCGATAATCGAGGAGTGAATCCTGTGGCTACGTACGCCGGATCGGCAACGGTCGAGCGAAAGGAGAATTCCGAGGCATTCCCCATGCGCTCCCATCAGGCACATCAAAGTGTCCGAGAGAGACTCTTAACGCAGACAGTTTATTATTTAGTGTGTCGGGTGCATTGGTCCCGTATGGTCTAATTATGGACGCGTGCATATCAAGCAGGAGGGTGGCAGGTGCTGGGGCTGTATCTCCCGTTCATGTCGTACATTCTTCCACCAGATCGCCCGTCGTCGTCGCCGCGGTACTGGACTTACGTACGTATTATAGGGGCATGAGAGAGGAAATGTCGCTCACGCTTTTCTCGCGTACGCATTTTCTCGCTGATGGGCGTATAATAATATTATCGGCAACGTACGCCACCGGACTCTCCGGTTTGAAATATATATATATATATATATATATATATATATATGTATTATATTTCAAACCATTCCATTTCCTCAGTTCTTGAGAGGATCTTGGAAGTCTTTAATTACATATCGAGAAATTGCACAGCCGTTGGTTAAAATATCGTGACAATTGATCATTGTGAGCGTCTCATTATAGAAAATAAAAAGCTCGTTTTGGCGATGCGTATATTTTGAATAATGAATAACGTTTGTTTATCTGCATTTAATTTGGAATCGGTTCGCGATGAACAGCACTCTAATGAACTCTCGATGACTCGTCGACCCCAGCTATTAAGGTGCGTTTAGTCTATATCGCTCGGTTGCTCGATGTCTGTATGTCCGTCCGTTCGACTGCGCGCGTTTATACACGTGGAGAAGGGTGCATCGATGCGTGCACGAAAGATGGCCAGTCAGAGGAGCACGGCACACATTGTTGCCCGTGCATCGATGCTCACCGCACTCTCTAGGCTCTACTGCGAGTTCGTAAACGAGTTGCACGCGACGCGAGTTGAACCGTGCACGCGTTCGCCACGCGACCCGGCGCGTCCATCACCGGGCGCGTCTCTGTATCGCGCGGCGGAGAGCTTGGATATCTCGCCGGGGGTTGAACCACACAAAACGGTGTGGCAGAAATCAACAGGGGAAGACACGACGGGTTAACGTTTTCTCGGCAAGCGGAGGGTGTAAGGACGCGTCAACGCATCCCTTCTCTCGATCGTTTTGGGGCTCGGCCAATTTAGCCCGACGAATTTCCGAATGAACCTTCGTCACCCGTGATTAACCGCGTAACCCGGCTCCTGAGCCATTCAATCCTTCCGGTGGAAATGGCATTTTCAAATGTGCCGAGCTTTACCGTACCCTCGTAATAAATCAATGACGCGTAACGGAGAAAAGTTTTATTGATGAACGAGAGATCGAGTTTACGAACTGTTCGTCTTGGTTTTTATTTTCTAACGATAATCCGAAATGCACACAAATAAGATATGTACTTTGCTGGTAGCACATTTTTTCGCACTGGAGTGAGCACGTAAGATAACTAAGTCTACTGCACTTATTTTATTGCATTATTTTTTTAACAATTTTTTCATAGTTTCATTTTTGTCACACCTAGGGTTAAGTATCGGAAAGGATTGACGAGAAAGCTCGACGTTCAGGATACATGGAAAATTTCGGGAACTATTTTTATTTCACTCGGTAGGAAAATTGCGTTTTTGCGCACGCTTTGCGTGCATAAAAGCCCATTTTCAATGATTGTGAAATAAAATTTTGTGCGATACTCGCCTTCGACTCGTGCTGCAAACTCACATTCGATACAAGAAGTTTTTCGCCCCAGTATCTTAATGTACTCAATATGTCTCCAACTTTTCTTTCTTACATACCTCTTGTGTGATAAGCAAGTTATGAATTCTTTCTTAAGGGGAGGATTCAACGATGTCAGTCAAATAATGTGTTTCATTTAATTTTATCGTGTCAAGAGCTTACTTTTACCGTGATCTCGCAATAAATAAATGAAAATCACAAAAATGGGTAGTATCGACAGACCATTGGTCGATGATGCGGGGGGTTGTACGAGTGCCTTTTGGACGGTTAAATAAAGATAGCAGGGATCGACGGTGACGAGCATTTTTCGGCATCCACGGTGAAACCGCCTATCTGCTCTTTTTATCACTGATAATCGAATATTAATCGGTGCTTATATACACGGATGGGTGTATTATACGGTTCGAGTGAAAGGGGTCCCGAGACCTTCCCAACTCACTTAACCGTCGTCGGCCCTTTCTCGTTTATTTAGACACCGCCGGAGTGCAAATAATGACCGCGCGAACGGCGTGGCCCGGGCTGCTTAACCTAATATACTTCCGCCGCACGTAACCTCAACAATGATGACCGCGCGTTTTTTCGGCGCTCGAGCCGAGTCCGTGTGAGGCCGAGGGACTTCTCGAAGCCTTGGTCGACGCCGACGCCGCGGTTCTCTTGATTGAATTGTTAAATAAGTGATTATCTCTCGCGTTTGTAACCAAAAAGGAGAGTTTTAAGATGAGTGAAAGCCGAAGAGGGCGCGACGATCGAACGATGATTAATGGCGTTCGTGTGTTCGGTTTCACTCGGTCGGCGCATCGCGATGCTGACGCTCAGCGAAGAGGCAAAGGTTGAAAAAAGAGGCTCTTTATTTTCGGGTTGGACCTGAAAGGTCCAACCCGATTTCAATGTTGATCGACTCATCAACCGGGCATATATGGTCAAGCGTTCTTGCATGTTCTTTGAGGACGTAGAGACGGGGTGATAAGATTCCCAATGCCTTTTCTCGCAGACGCTTCGGTGAGATTAAAATCAAAGAATAAGGCCCCTATTTTTATGTCGCGTGTCCAGTACTTCGATATTCACGATTCTTGGATTCCGAGAAGCTAGCGTCGAGAAAAGTGGAAATATTTTTACGCATTGTTGAGATTATGTGAACCTTGAGCACCTTATGAAAATTATTAAGGGACGAACTTGAATTACAGGGTCCAAGAAATGTTCAACCCTGTATTCAAGAATATATTCCCAGAGTTGCAGAGAAAATATAACGCCGTAAGCAACGACTATTGAAGCGCGCGCGGTGTGAGTCGCGCAAGACTGAATCGGCTGGTACACAGAAAGATCTCAAGCTTTTCCATCCACTTCACTCTGATGTTCCGAAGCACGTAATACCAATTTATGAAGATGAAGGTCGGGAGATGATCGTCTAGCAAAATGCCTGGGCGCACTCACGGAAAACTGGAATGAGTGCTTCAACACCACTGTGCGGCGTCTAGCTCCTAAACATTTGAACACTGGCTTAATAACCATTAAAATTGCCGCCTTCATATTGCTGCAAGTGTGTTCGCTTTCAATGAAGGATATACGTCAATCCTATGGACGATGAATGAGCTGAGTATTCAGGATGGGCAGCTCAAAAGACGCACGTTCAGCCCGCAGAATGGGGATAATGCAGCAAAACGCATGCCACGAAGAAAAGAAAGGCTTAGTGTAGATGCCCGGTAATGCAGATTCGTCTGTGATTGCTGCAAGTGCTGAAAAAGTTTAGCTTTAAACCCGCTTTTCTCAAAACTATTCGAATTAGAATACAATATAGAGAATAAATATAATTAATTGTAAAAATAAAACACTATTAATTATTCTCATATAATTAATTGAATAAAAAATTTTTTTTAACGATAACGTAAACTTTTTTTTTTTTGCGAAAATTGTAACTTTTTTGCGTTAGAAATTATGAAATTTTTGATAGTTAATCATTTTTCAGGTTCAAATAAAAGGTAATAAAAATGATACTAGGTTAATAGCGAAGAGTCACTAAAGAATTGCATGTGAAAATATCCTGAGTAGTTTGAGAATCGGGTGGGAATTTAAACGATCTGTCATTTACTCTCCATTTACAATGGTAATGTACTTTTTGAGAAAACTTTGTGCCGTTTTACAAAATTCGAAGCTTCGAATCAAAGTTTCAAACTTTGACAAATTCGCACCTAATTCAAGGTCGTAACTTGGTCTTCAGTCGAGGGTGTAAACATTTTTTGATCCGAGCTATCGATATTGAGCCTCGTTTAGTGGACGCACGGCATGCAATTACTTTCGCGCAGATCATAGGTCGTATCCGGCTGTTCCCTCGCGAATAATGAAAAATGAAAACGATATACTATAGTCGATATTCAACACTGTCAGTTGGCTGTGGTATCACAGCAGGTACTGCATCGAGCACCGTGCAAGTCGATCACCTCTCTGGTGTTCCTCGGGCGCCGTTTGCACCGCGTGCAAGGTCACATTATGCGCGCTTCCCCCTCGACTCGATGCGGTCGTACAAAGATTACAGGTATTATTTCCTCTCCGTGTTACACCCCCCACCACTACAATTCGTGTCTCGAACGCGATATACGACATTGCACATAACCGGCCCAGTAAATCCTCCCGAGACTTTAAAGTCATTTTGAATTAAAAAAAATATATATATATATGTATATATTAATCTCGCTAATTAGGCGTAATGACGAATGAATTTTTTAACGGAGACACATGAAGATTAGAACAGCAGAGGGAGGGACAGCTGATTTATTAGCATATTATAAAATGATATGTCCACGAATAAAAAGAAGCCAGAGAGACACGGACTCGGATGAAAAAGTGACCGTGGGGTTGATAAGGGAACGAGGGTGAGCTCTGTCGAGGAGCCACGCCCTATCCCTGTAAAAGATGATAAAATCTCTGATTGAGCAAAGTAGAAGCCCGGTATGTCTGACGGCAAGGTGGCGCGTCATTGGACACATTGCCACATTGCAGCTTGGGACGCTGCTAAAAAAAACTGTACGTACGCCGTCGGCTGCCTGGATTTAGATTTATACACCCCCACCCCGGCTTTAATGAAACAACACTTTGGAAATTATTAAATTAAGTGCGTGCTCGACACCGAGGAATTTCACGCTCAATGTGGAAGCAACACCGCAACAGCATTTCCCAGAAAAGGTTCGGCCATCGTTGACCAACATTGGGCCGGTACTCGAAATAGTCTCATATAATTAAAACGAAGCGCAGGATAACCCGGGTAGAAATTTTCAATGGTCACATCGGAGCTCGATAATAAGGAACTGAAAAATCGTTATTGGGGCGCGCAACTTATTCCACACTAATCCGTATCGGTTGGAAGAAAAATGATAAAAATAATAGCCAAGTGCAAGATCGCAGCGAGGCGGAATATCGTATGGAAAGGGACTCCTCGGGCTCTCCCGGCAGCGGGCTCCGGCAATGAAAAGGATTTGTGTATACGCGGCCACGTGGCCTGATGATGATGGATGTCTGCATTTGTATGCGTCGTATCTCGCGCAGACTGAGATTACAGCGAGTCCGAGCAGCCGATGGTTCTCCGTATGCGAGAGAGCAGAGCAGAATCACCTTGGCACGAGCTAGACTCACTCGCGCCCGTATATTAGCCCTGAGCATAGAGAAGGGCTCTCTGGAAGCCTTTTCCTTCACTCACTCTCTCTCTCTCTCTCTCTCGCACACTCTCCTTCTCAGCACCGAGCTCTGCAATATCGCATTTGCATGAAACGTTCTTCCGCGGGCCGTTATCCGCATACCGTCGCTACAGGTATACCCGACGTGGCATTATCATCCACAGTACATTGTACTCGATGTAGAGCCCAGATAGATGATCTAGACAAGACTGATAGATTTAACGCTATCCTCACCTAATCAAGATCGATCAATCGATGTACCTCCATAGAGGAGAGAGCCAGGGAAAATTTACTAATAAACTCTTTCATTAATCTTGTTCACCTACGGCGAATAAAATTACATATTTTTCTTCTCGCCAAGACGCTTCGCGATATTGCGAATTTATCGGATACTCGAATCACGATCCAGTCGCCGATGTCAATAATCAAATTCATTGACTTATCCCCGAACAGTAGAAGTTCCGAAGAATTTGTTATCAAATTTTCGATGGTTCGTTTGAGATTCACCACGGTGTTTATTGATAACTAGTTGTCGATGGATCGTACCTCGCGGTAAAACGAATTTGGTGGATGGTCCGAGGACTTAGCGTTGGACGGTCTTACGTAGACACCCGATATTAAATCGCATAGACATCGAAAAAGGAATGTAAACACAAAAACCGACAGTTTTTCGGGTGTCCGGTCAGTTTGTTACGACTGGCATTGAATCGTAGACGCGTTCATCGCGATTCTGTGGCACGGTCTGGGCCCATGGTCGTCAAGAAAGTTCCATCGCCCATTGCCCACCGACAGACGCACGTGCCGCTGGCTCGCCGTAACGCCTCTGCCGTCACGACATCGTCATTCCTCATTGGTTCCGTTCGCACGGTAAAAAAAAAAAAAAAAAAAAAAAAAAAAAAAAACGGTTCTGTTACTATTTTTTTTTCGTCGCATTTGCCTAATGAGACTTTTTGTTAATGAAATTACATTTTTTTTTTTTTTTTTTTATTCACTGAAATAAATCCGAGATAACGCGGAGATTTGGGAACACGGTGCCGCGTGGCGTGAAACAATGTCCAAGGTCTGAAGTCGTAACGTTCGGCGCGAGGTGTCCAGCAGAGACATCGCCGCCGGCGCACAGTCTCGGCGCTCTCGAGACGTACGAGCGTGTTGTTGAGGGCCCGTGGGCATTAAATTTGCAAGATTAATCTGCGCTTCCATTAGCCCCGCTATCGCCGGTGGTCGCGCGCAGTATTCTCCTCGACATTCTGCAGCTGAATCGAGGCTCAGTCATCGGCCGGGTACGCGACAGTGCTTGCGTACCTTCGGTCCCTCGCGGCAACGTAAAGTTTACCGATGGCCCTTGATCCGTGCCGTTTTCGTAATCTTATCGATAATGATCAAATAATTTTTTCAAGACTTTACAAGCCACAGAAAAAAAAAACCACAAAATCGCAACGAAGATGACACTCTCCATGTTTTTTTTTTTGGTAAATAATTCGACGTTTTTTTAGGGCCGTATATGAATTCGATGTCAGTATTCGTCTAAAAAAGTGACATAAAAATACTCCTTTGCACGATTTTTTTTTTTTGTTTATCACGTAGCAACATTTTTAAATCTTTTATATATGAATAAGGTGAAAATTTCACGAAACATTAGCGACAACCGAGGCGTATGACTTTTCGGCATCAGTGACTCCGCATTGCATATAGGTGGCATGTACAGAGGGATCCGCGGAGCACCTAATACATCCCCGAAGAGGGGGCCAAGAGTAAATCTGTATGTGCGCACACGGCAAGTAGGGATTGCCGTCGCAGCTCGGCCGCCATCGCGGGGCCGGGCGAGCTTCATCCGCTAATTAAATTCGATAAAATCAGGAGCCAGCTCGTATACGTCGCTCGAGGACGTAGATGTATACATGTATAGAGTCAGTTGTATTTCAGCCGTAGGTGTAACATACGCAAGTACGCCTGCGTCCCCATCCGTTCTCGCGTTCCCAATCCACGCGGAAGATCATATTGCGCCGATCGGCCAAGCGAACTCGACTGGCGAACGCTAAAGGGTCGTGGGCACCGGCCAAGGTCCGCGTCGCTGCGTCCACCGCGACAGCTATACAGCGCACGCCGCCACGACACATATCACAAAGTGGTGGAATAACGCACGACTCTCGCGCGCGCCAGTCTCGCACGAGGTTAATCGGCTGTGTCCGATATATAACGAGAGACACGTCCCCCCACCCCGCTGTCGCCTCTGAGACTTTGCGTGACTATCTTTTTTTTTTTTTTCGTTACCTGCCCAACTGCTCCGCTCAAACTGGTATCCGCGGCTCCTATATGCAGCGATCTGTGTCGGAGCGTTTTGCTATTTCGATAAGGTTCGTTATTGATATATCGAAATAAGGGTATTTGCGGATGAGGTGAATATAGACGAACGTTTTGACATGGCTTTTAACGATTTTTCATTGTGGAATTAATAACTAGTTTTTATGCCAGACCGATTGGATGTAAGGAAGAGGGTGACGAATAGATCGAAGATGCATGGGAACACGACTGTGACCATCGAGCGACTCATCAAAAAGGCATTTTTACCAAATGTAACTAGACTGGAAACGTCACTTCCGGCTTGAAAATAGCAGTTAACAATGGGAAGTGCCGTTACGAAAGAAAACGTCCCTTCCGGTTTAAAGATCTCGGCATTCAACCGGAAGTGACGTTATACGGAAAAGAATCTTACTTAATGAACTGAAAAATGAGTTTTTCAAACTGGCAATGACGTATTTCTGATATGACGTCGCTTCCCGTTGAAAACTGATATTCTCAAACCAGAAGTGATGTTTCCAGTTGAGTAATTCTTCCGTTGAAACGACTTTAGGGTCAAATGAGTGGCGCAAAATGGTATCATACCGATCGGTAGTTGATGGCGTTCGTACCGCAGATGCACCAACGTTGCGTATCGTGATCTCTAACCTCCCGCAGCGACGCGAAAGTTTTGTCCCGATCGGTCCACGTCAAAGTTTATAACGTTTAACGAATTGCAAAAAAAAAAAAAAAAAATAAATAAATAAATAACTCGGTAACTTTGCTCGGGGCACGATCCGCTACCGTCCAGCAAAAAGTGTAAAAAAAATTCGCCGCATCACCACTAATGTGATACAGGAGAAACATAGAGTTCTCTCTCGGAGTTCTCTGGCCGTTTGGCGCTTCTTCATAGCCCTTTGGTACCCCTTCGCGGTATCATATCACACCGCTCGCACACCTTAACCGGTGCCGTTCTTTCTCCTCTCGTTTCCCCATCGGTATCTAACTAGAATGTATCGCCATAATTTTTCAGGGGATCGCAATAGCTGGGAGGCGCGGCAAACGAGCATGACAAAATACGGAAGGAGCATAGGAGCAGGCAGTGTCCGCTAGTATAACGTCTACCTACACGCATATTATATTGCCGCGATTTGTCCCGGGCGCGAGTTCACCGCTCTTATGCCATTTTGCATCGCAAAAATATACCTTTTATTTGTCACAACCTACGAAAACAGATAGTACAATTTTCTTGATGCAATATCTTTTTTTTTTTTTTCGTTCCCCGAAGGTCAGTCGAGTGACCCGAGGAGGGGGGATTTCATTTTTGTTCCTCGATATTTAAAAAAATAACCATACGCTCGAGAGAACCCGGGTGCAAATGAAGTCACATGGCGGCGGCCGGGGGGGGGGGGGGGTAATCATTACTTCACAAGTTTACCCAGCGCCCGTCCGCAGCTATTAATCTCGGAGTTAGTTTGTTAGTTACCAACAGAGAGAGAAGAGGGAGAGGTACGATGTAGGGCTTCAAAGACGATAAATAACCCAAGAGAGTGCGATTTTTACAGCGCTTCCGCTAATTGTTATTTACGAGTGGTTATAAACTATATCACGGCTTTATTAAGAACGCAGGGAAAGAGTTGAGAAAGAGGCGAATAATCGGGCCATCGTACCGCGCCGGGATCTCCCTCTCGGGGAACCCTCGGGATCTCCCCGTCTGCGCCGACATTCCCTGGTAAATCCGCTAGCTCTTGCCATTTTATCCGTTAAAAATTCTATCATTGAAGTAAAACGTTAATAATTGGATTTACCTCGAATACTCGTAAAGATCGGTAATAAAAATTGTATTAAACATCGAAGTTCCAGTTAACGGGTTGAGTAATCGATCCATAGTTCTGCCGGTACTTTCGCGATAAAGACGGTGAATAAGAAAGAAAAAAAAAAAAAAAAAGAAAGACTCATGAGTTCGACGTCAGCGGAAATAAACGTAATTAAATATCGAGTTGAACCGCTCGGTTTGGCCGCAAGTACTCTCTCTCTCGCTCTCTCTCTCTCTCTCTCTCTCTCTCTCCTTCTTCGTCTGATTTACTGCAAATGGCCGGGGCAACGATAATTTATTTCGCTGCACGAGAAGAAGAACCAAGGCAAGAGAGTCCGGCGTTCCATTAAATTCGAACAAACCTCAAGCGATTTACTGGTTCGGGTATAAGTTTTTCTTTTTTGCTTCTTTTTATGCTTTTTGAGATGGTAAAGCTGGTGGTACGGAAGTTAGGAACGTTGCTCTAACGAAATCATTGACAGCTGTCACTTTTCGCAGGCAGTTGTCAATAATATAATATAACATTTTTTTTTTGTTAACGGATTCGCTAGGAAAGCATCCGTTTTGTTGGAGAAACATTGCTAACTACTGTCCCACGTTGAACTCGCAGTGGCTCGCTCGGTCGATATAAACTAAAAAAAAAAAAAAAATCTAGAGCTTACAATTTTTTTCATTTTTATTTGCCCATTTTATTGTTTAATGTAAGTAGAAAATTCAAATCTACCCCCGGCGGCTTTGGCTCGGTTGCGGAGCGTGAAGGGTGGTTGGTCGTTATCTCGGGCATAAATCAGGGCGTAATTAGCCAGCGCGGGTGAAAGGTGAAGTCGGCGAGAGAGAGTGGAGGTGAGGTCGAAGAGATGGCGACGCGGTGAGACGCGCGCAACCTCGCTGACGTCGAGGGAACCCTCGAAATCGTCGTTAATTAATACGATACCATAAGCGCGAGTCGAGCTTGCGCACAGTGTGTGCACGAAACCCTCGCCTTTCTTTCGAAACCCCCCCTTTTTTTTTTACTTTTTCTCGACACGTTTTTTGTCCCGAAGATTTTTCTCCGCCAACGAGAGATCCGTGCCTTCTCTCTTGCGGCTCGGCGAACGAGGATATCGGGCGCAGCCGAGAGGCGAGAGAGACGCCTTCTCGAGGAATATCGTTCGAGATCAGGCGCGAGCCGAACCGACGGTTTCGCTCGCTCGCTCACTCGCGACGCTTAATCCACCTGTGGTATCCGGTGTCGTATACACTCGACGGTCTCGAATTACCACCAACACTCGGAAGGTAACGAGTCGAGGCGCGATCGATTCGCAAAATCTCTGTCCTCGGTCCCTCTACCGGTCTAAAATCATGGGGTCGGTTCCCGCGTCGGGATGAGATTCCGAAATCCGACGTGATGCCGTCTCGGAATGCCACCATTTTTTCATTGCAGAAAAGATCGATCGCTGAACGATAACTTGGTCGTACAAAATAATCATTGGCTGGGTCAACCAATCGATTAGATGGGACAACCGATCAAATGGATGACCCGTTCAATCTCTTTTATGGCGAAGACATTTTCGACCACGCAGGCATTGAGAATGAGATTCACAATTTCTGCTAGATTTTCCTAATAAATATTTTTAAATTGAACCTTGTCTGGTAGAGATTGAACTCTTTTTTATCCTGGTAGAAATTTCTGAGCGTTTCATTTAAGCGTGAAGGAAATAAAACAGATAAATAAAGAAATCTTAAAGAATTGAAGGTAAAAAAAAATCTACATTAAGAAGGAAAGATTTTAGAGCCCTATAACACTATTAAATTTTAACAAGGGTAGAAACTCTGAACCGCCCTTTTCACAAGACTCAGTTCGAGTGTCGATGCATCCACGAAGTTTGCGTTCTCTCGAGAACGGGCGAGAGCGGTCCGATGGACCGCTCGTCCACCGGTCCATCGGAACTCTCGGGACGAACTCTCGCTGACCAACAGCTCGAGAACTCAACGGGAAGTGCACCGAGGATCGATCCACGATCGCTCTCGTTAGCTCGCCCTTACCCCCTGCCCAATCGCTCGATCTATTATTCGCAAACCTTCGGCCCTTTCAGGGAATTCGTCATCGCTCTCTCACGCTCGTTTGCTGTGCTCATCAGGCACAACTTTATTCTTCATTACGATAGAAAATATCGTCGTCGAAATTTTGAATTTAACAATCCAGACCTCCAAGATAATCTGTTCGACGAGTCCTTATTGATCTGGGATAAGAAAAGACGGGCTCGTGGGTGTTACAATTTGAGGAGAAAAAAATAAGTTGAACCGTGGCCTCTACCCTGCGTATATCGAACCGAGATATCGGGGAGGATACGAAAATGTGCCTCGATGTAGAAGAAAAAGAAGAAATGCTGAAGGCAACGTTCCGACGGTGGTAGGATCGTGGATCTTGCGAAGAAGAAGAAGAAGAAGAAGAAGAAGAAGAAGAAGAAGAAGGAGAAGGAGAAGGAGGAGAAGAAGGAGAAGAAGGAGAAGAAGAAGAAGAAGAAGGAGAAGGAGGAGAAGAAGGAGAAGAAGAAGAAGAAGAAGAAGAAGAAGAAGAAGAAGAAGAAGAAGAAGAAGAAGAAGAAGAAGAATGAGAAGAAGAAGAATGAGAAGAAGAAGAAGAAGAAGAAGAAAGAGTCGTCGCGCTGATCGTGCGTCTTTTGAGAGCTGACGCAGTAAAGTCGCAAAGTGTCTTGTGGTCGACTGCTGGGGCTGCCGTTGGTTGGGTCTCGTGAATCTCGACGATACCGGCGAGAGGGGGGCTCGGTGGAGAATTCGCGTGGCCGCTCATTAGCATCATAATAACGAGCCCCTATGTCTTTGCCGGGGTATTTACGACGGCGCGATGCCAAGTTGATGCGTATTGGTGGTGCGTATAATATCGCGCGCACCGCATCTTGCGCGCGCGCTCTTTGCGAGAGGTGTAAGGTAACAACTATCGCGTTCCGCGGGCACATCCACGGTGGACCACCCCGAAGCCTCCCTGAAGCATCTTCGTTATTCGATGCAGCACGGCGTCGGCTTTGGAAACCTGTACGAAGCGGTTCCCGCGCGAACGCAGGCGGGACACAACTTACGCACCCGCGAAGATGACAACATACCGCTTCGCTGGTGGAACTGCGTCATTCCAGCGATACGATATGAGCAAGAACCTGTGGCATCGAACGACATCCGACGATTCCCTCCTGCTCGGCCTGTTTTTTTACCGGATTAACGGTGTTAGATTCGTCGAGCAGAGAAAACAAGTCTCCTCGCGCTATCTTCTTCGTTATTTCATTTTATCGTGTTTTCTGCCGTTTTCGAGGAAGCCGAGTTATATCGTAAATCGCGAATTAGAGTGAATCGAGGAGGATGCTGTGTCGAACAGACGAGATCCGAGTATTCGAGTCGGGTGCGACATGACCATCTATTGTCGCCGATTCAAGTCGGGGTGACCACTGCCAGGGAATTCGATTCGTCAGGTTAAGCGTCATACTGCATATATACCTTAACACAGTGTGGAGTTCAGGCTCGCGTGTTACTGCTTGTTTGCATTTGTTAAACAGACAACAACAAAATTGATTCAGATTCAAGCCGGCTTCGTGTAAGGAGGGTTAGTCTCCCTTTAAGATGTAACTATGGATGTTGATCTCAGTGATCGTGTAAAAATCGCATAGATGAGTGCGAGAACTTTTTTCTTTTTTTCTAAGCGTACGTGTCCGAAATTTCCAAACCACAACCGTCGGTCTCTTCGATCGGTCCCAGACAATAGGCCGTGTATGATTTATCGATCCCCTCTACCTTCTCCTCTGCTGTTCGCCGACTGTACTACCTGTATAGTATAACCATAAGGTAATTGCCGCCGAAATAGATGGCGGCGGCGTTAGCGCGCGCCACGGTCCGCAGCTACGTAATTATGCGGCTTCTCCCACTTCCTCCTTCCCTTTCGACCTCCCCTGGAGCTTAACGCTGCACCGTACTAGGCAAAAAACACTCGTTGTTGCGATTACTTTTCATTCCGTTTCTGAAAGATAACCGTCCTAAAACTTGTAAATATGAGCGAGATCGATCAAAAACATGGCATGAGTAATGGGTTCGTAGTACGGCGAATGAGATCTTCCCGCAGCGATAGGATTATCTCGCCCTGTTTCGGTCTATATTGACGAAGCAATTGGGTTATCTTGACGAATATACATACATATCGAGTGACTGAAGCCAGAAGAGGGTATTTCCTCTGTATGTGTGTATATATATATATATATATATATATATATATATATATATATAAACGGTAGGCCTCAAATTTGCTCGCCTCCGCTTAGCGACGCTCAGAGATATCACGGTCTTAAGACCCCTGGACTGTGATTATTTTAAGCCCTTCTAGAAATATGAACCGACTAATGAAACTATGTATTTGTACAAACTCATAAGGGTAGATTAATACTTCAACGATGAAATTTAAAGAATAAAGACATGACGTTCTAGGTTTATAGTTATTGGTGATGAAAGTATATGGACAGGTCCATTTGCTATATTGTTACCGGGCTAGACGAGAATTTATCCGGTGACAGTGGATAAGCATTGTCTGCCGAAATTCCTTCAAAAGTGTATTGTGTACGTCGAAGTGAAGTCGAGATTGGAACGAGATCGCCACTATTGCATTGACCCTCCGGGGTAGCTGAGCTGTAACCCCGAAAAGAAAAGAAGGAACGAGACCGAACGCACGCGCACGCGCCACCCTCCGCCACAATCCCCTCACGACCGGATGTACTTAAATCCGTCATGGCGCCGAGCGGAAACGGGCCTGAGTCACTCCTGTAATCGTGTGTGCCTCCTCCGTGTCCCTCGCTCTCTCTTTCTCTCTCCCTTGTCTTTTCCTTCTACTTTTCTGATACGCCACTTCCTCTTTCGTCCCGCGTATCGATTTTTCCGTCGTCCTTCCATATCCGCCGGCCGAGCACCTTCTCATGGAAAATCAAGGTTCTCGTCGGGACTCTCGGTCACCTTTCCGCGACTAGCGTATTGTTAATGGGAACGTACCAGAAGGGATGCATCAAGTACTTCGCAAAGACACCAATTTCGTTACCATCCGAAGCTTCTGCGAAAAATTATTGCTTTTTCCCAACGCACAGCAGACAAACGAACAATGAGGAAATGCCTTTCTCGTGTTCTAAGAGGTGTAGAATATATATATATTTTTTTCCGTTAAAGTGCGATTACATTAATATTTGCCTTGTTGGCGAATCAGTGTATCTTTATGTTTTAGTTTGGTTTAATGAAGAAGACTAAGAGGCAACGCACCGTGCAGCGAAGCACTGGTCGTGGCTGCTCGACGGCGCATATACGTCCCGACAGGCCTCTCCGCCAATCGATAAAGTCTGCCACACCGAGAAATTTCAGGCTTCCGTTAGCCATCCTCGTCTCTTCTTTAATACCCCGATTCTCATCCGTTACTGTCTTTACCTGGTGACAGTGTGTCATTCCCGTTCCACGGAGTGTAATTTGGTATATAAGCTCGGTAGCAGCGAAAGGCATCAAGCTACTGGCACGCGTCATCCGCACCGCCTTATTGTGTGGTGCGTTGTCACGCGGCAAACTTCACATCGAAAGCCATGGAAAGGGGGGAAAAGTTTGTGAGCAAATATATATATATATATATATATATATATATGCATACACACATATATATATATGTATATAGCGGAGACCGGGGGGCAAAATGAGCCCGTTAAGCAAATAACGCGCCTATAGCGCTGCCAAAGGTATGATTTATTGCTTGTCACCCAAAAATTACATTTTTACAGATTTTATAAAGCAAACTTAAATTTTGGACATTTTTCTTAATCATCGCCTACAAGAGATCGGCGCAAAAAGGGGAAACTAAGCAAAAAAAAGTTGCTATAACGAAACCAATATCGTATATTCACTGTTGCTAACCAAAAAAAAATGGAATTCCTAAGATTAATTTTGAGCGTTTGAATAGACAGATCGTCGGGGGTACTGAAGCCTCCTCAAATCGTGGGGGCAAAATAAACAGCCGACAGAGAGGTAGCCAAGCACTCATATAGCTAAACAGTCAACCAGACAGCGAGACAGTCAGACAATCATTTTTTGGGTACCTTATTTTGTCCTGCTTCCCCATTTTACGTATTCTCTGCTTCTATCATTGTCCGCGGAAGGTTTTTATTTTGATTCCTTTGAGGTTTTAATTTTTTTTTTTTATCGTTTTTGAGTGGCTCATTATGTCCCGTGTGGCGCTCATTTTTCATGGGTCCATTTTGCCCCGGTCTCCTGGAGCAAATATATATATATACACACACACACACATATATATATATATATATATATATATATATATATGAACCCAATGACAGGGGTCGAAACTACTTTGAACCGACGACCCTGTAGACTTTCTGTTTCCGTGTATTGCGCGGGGCTACACGTGCGTGTGTGACGGTGCCTAGCGGCGAGAGAGATCTATAAATCGTTCGCCCCCTCTCTGCCCGCGAGGATCAAGCCCGCTTTGGAGATCGGGTATCTCGCCTGGACGTTCAGGCGCTCGGCTCGACACGCCACAGATCAATCGGGACTCTCATTCTTCTCCCTTTTGCCTCTTTCTCGCCTCTCTCTATATTGATATTAATGATAGCCTTTAACCACGCTTCGTCCGCTACTGGAATTTTGCTTCCAATTTTTTTTTTTCTCACTTTGTTTTGTTTTTGTTATTCACGAAAGATCAATCTTAAAAACTTTATCTCGTCGTCGCAGGGCAAGCTGCATCGTTTCGACACAGTCGTTTCTACTCATCGCAGCATACAGTCAGTTCTGCACCAGAGCTGGATAAAGTACCGAAAGTACCTATATAAATATACTTAATTATAAAGTAATTTCGGTACTTGAAGTACTTTTATAAAATACAAAGTACAAAGTAGTTTTTCTTCTTAATCGGAAGTGGCGGAGTTCGATGAGTACAAAATTTTGAGAAGAATTTTCAAATTAAACGGCCCTGTTCAGGGCCAACGATTTTTCAAAACGTCCAAACTCGTTGTTTCCAATCCTTGGTAACGGACTAATCGACTGGACTATGATGACTGGACCTTGGGGTAGTGAAGATCGACTGGATGTATAACAACTAAATCTGGGACGTGTGGATCTCAGTACAGTGGTCGAAAGTGAGAAAGGTTTCCATTTTATGCATAAAAAATCATATTTTTTATGCATAAAATGGAAAATATTGGGTTGGAAGTAAAATGATTGTTATATTCGTCATCAGCGGGAAAAAATAAGTTGAATATAGCTTTGAAACCAAAAAAATCGAATGAACAAGGATTTTTCAATGTTTGACCCACTATTGGAAAACCGTCGATTTTCGTGATTTTGCAAATGTCGATATCTCGGCTCCCAATGGAGCTAGGGAAAATCCATGGTGCTCGTCGTATTCTGCGGGAAGAAATACACAAGATACGGTCTTGTCCGAAGTTTTAGAAGCGTCTTATCGGGCAGTTTCAGATCGTTGAAAAATGCGAAAAATGGACTCGAAAGGGCGAAGAGCCTGGCATTTTTTGGCGAAGTTTTTCTTGTCACGCGTCATCAACTGTTCACGCGCTTTACACTTTTTACAAGCAATGGTTTGTTTCTTCATAATTCAAATGACTGCATAAGGCAATGTACCATTGTACTGTATCACTCATTTTTTCTTGCTATCCGGACGTAAGCCTATCCGCAGACCAAACCAACTTTTATCAGAATTCTTTAGAACCTTTTTTGCATGTTTCAACAAATTTTGGCTATTTTGTAATACTTTTTTCATATTCAAGGTAAAGCACAAGAATGGATCGGAAAAATTTGAAATTCAACACCAAAACCATATGTAATATGCACAAGAAACACTAAAGTTTCGTTGCGGTCCGAAGTCTCTGAAAAGTTCTTGTGTGTTTTCAAATAGGACAGGACAGAACTACGGATCTACAGACCTACAGACAAACAAACGGACGGATAGAATTGGGATTTTTTTTTTTTTTTAACATTCTTGCACATGCAACACATGTATCTAGATTATAATCCGACAAACGATTTTTTTTTTTTGGGATTCAAATACTTTCTCTCCTTACATACTCCGTATGGGATGAGAAAGTAAAACATCATGAAATGATTTCACAGAAGGAATCTCACAATGTACAATAGTTCACCGCTGTTGATGTCGATTGCGGTGAGGTAGATGGATGCGACGTTGGCCCGGATAAATATCCTTCTCTGAATCACAGGTTAATCAAATCGCGCACGCTAACGCGGCAGACATTGTATACAGTATGACATCGCGCCGAATGTAGATCGATCTTTTAAACGTCGGACCCACCCGTATAATTTTCCTCGTCTCGTTTGTCTGTAATTTCTTTTATCCCACAATTTCTCGCAATTCCTCCGCCCCACCACCGCATCCCCTATGATAGATAGACTCACTCGACACCAGTGTGATTGCCACAAAAAAAAAATAACGATAAAGAGAAGAGAAAAATATTCGTGCGGCAGAGCCGTGTGCCGCTCGTCGACCACCCCAATACGTATTCGAATGTTTTTATTTGAGATAGTATTTTACCGTAGGCGCTAGTTCGCTACCACGAGCTAGCGGCGACGACAGAGCCAGAGAGCCGTGTACGTGTAATGAGTCTAACCCAGCTCGGTTAGTATAATTTATCTGCGTTGTAATGCGAGAAGTGAGTAGAGCTGCTCGGTAGAGAGCACGGCAGGGGGTGCCTGTCGGTGTCTACCGTAGATATATCCGCAAGGGATCCCGCCCTTTTCGTATAATTGCTTTGTTTATCGTCCCCAATCAGAACTCGGTCTTGGATATTAGCATATACGCAAAACACGAATTCTCGTTTTTTTTTTTCCTTTTTTTTTTTTTGTGTTTTTATCGAGAAGGCGAAAGGCAGCAACAGTAACAATCAAGCCACCTTCGGTTGGTCACTCGCCACTTTTGCTGTATCTTGGAAAGTTTGCTGTACACGCCGAGCTAGTTCTGCTTATTTCATTTCTCCGCGTCTCGTTTGTACATATCCTACCGATCGATGTCGACAAAAGTGCCGAATTGATCAAAAGCTTCGAGGTTCGCGCATCGGACACGTTCTTGACGATAAGACTGCTATGTCGCCGAGGAAATTATTTGCCAAAGTCGTAAGTTCGACGCCGGTCTGGATCTCGAATAAATCTTGGTTTCGCTGCTTCGAGGAAATAATTTCACGACAATTATTCCATTTCCGGCAATTTTCTCCGAATATAAAAAAAAAAAAATACCTTTGCAGGCATTGCGCCATTTTATCATAACTCTTTCGATCTCTCTCTCTCTCTCTCTGCCTCGGCCTCCCGCTCGTTTAATCAGCACCGCACAGAATGCAGTAGTTGACTCGGTCGATCTGTCTGTGGCCGGGCGGCCGGTCGCCGCTCGAAAGAGGCACACACGGGGATACGCCGCGCGACTCATGCATATGTAGCGATCTCGCGGCCCACTGTCGCAGCGCATAAGACCCCGTGGAGGAATCTCTCCCACTTCGATTCGAAACCCCGTTTCCTCCCCCTCGCGGGTACCGCGACGCTCCTCCGCCCTCCTCCAACCCTCCGCGCTATGCAAGCCTTTCTCTTGTATCCCCGAAGCAGAGCAGTGCAAGAAGTAATTAACATTTTTATGCCGGTCGCCTCTCTCGCGTTTGTATCGAAAAATTTATCATATTTCTCGGCGCTTTCGTTGATATATTCACACAACATGTGGCATAGCCGACTTGTGCTATACAGTTGACTCGTTAGTTGTCAAATTTAATGTCGTGTACACACACCCACACACATTAATAACAATAATAAATGAAAAACAATTTGTCGACTGACGAGTCACGATCCTCGATGGAAGATCGAGCGGGTAGTCACAAAGAAAGAAAAACAAAAAAAAAACTCGTTAAATCCGTGCCGGGAATTGTCGAGCGGCTGCGCGCGTGCCACGCGCGTGTCATTTCTCTCGTTCGTTGAATCATATCCTAATTAATGCATTTATACGATTCGTTGAGTCATTCGGGCGTTATGGATACATACACATGGCGCAGCTGCGATTGCAACGGCAGCGACTCGGCATTGCGGAACGCTCATTGACACCGATCGACGCGGGTCTCGATTCGTGGGCGCAGGTGATATCGAATGATTAACCGATCGGGAGAGCACATTAAGAACTCTATCGTTGCTTCTTTTTGTTGTTATTAGTTCTTTTTTTTTTTTTGTGTTCTCGCCTGCGACTCAACTTGGCGCATTTAAGATGCACGTATACGGACCGGTAATGATACAGGCCGAACGTCCAAGTTACTTATACGCCCGTACGGATGAGTTTACGAGAGTAGGCAGGTAGCTGATGTACAGGCACAGGATCCGCCGCTGGCTCGTGACTCATTTCATCCGCCGGTAAATTTTAACAGGAAAGCTCGCTTCTGCTCCCTGCAGCGGCGCGTATCAACGCATCGTTTGATGCTCACTGGGCATCTTCCATTAGCCAGCGCCATTAGATCTACCCTGAGTTATGTGCGTGGTTAACGCGGATAGCGCCGGAGGCACACTTTTCTTACTGGCGCGCACGTATCCTTTCTCGATAAGATGAGATGACCGGAGTAAAAAGATGTAACGACCTGTGTTTGTGTGTTATCGCATTTGTTGAACCAAGTAATGAGCGCGAGGAATGATACTGAAAATGCCGCTTTTATTTTTGCTACTTTACGTCTCGCGAATGTTTTGTGCAAGTAGTATTTGCTTAAATCCTGACACTCGCGTGGCACTGTTTTTTTTTTTTTTTTTTTTTTTTTTTTTTTTTTTTCTCATTCACCTTGAGGTAATTCGGGATGGCCGTTGGGCTCCGATATGGCTGGGTACCAAACACCTCGTCGTATTTTCTCTTACAAAAGTCGAAACGATAAGTGTAAGTTTTGTTTTTTAATATCACGAATGGCAATCTTTCTCGGATGGCGAGAATTTTTACACGGTCAATTGAATTCATACACGGGAGGGTGCGTATATCTTACCATGTATCTCGTGTATGTTGTCAGTGATATTTCGAGGAGTAATTTTCTCGACAAAGTAAGAGGAGAAAAGTTTGAGATGTTGGAACGGGCAGCTGCTTTCCTTTGGAATAATGAAAGGAGAGACGAGAGTGGCAGAGTGTTAACGCGGCTCTCCCCTTTTGCCGAGCGCATATTATACCGACGATACTGTGAGACAGGACCAGGTGCGGCTGGCGTACGGGCGGAGTCCGGAACGCAGATAGCGCAGGGAAACTGCGAGAACCGGCAACAACAGAGGCGATAGATTTACAGCTAATCATTTTACACGCCTATGTGCTCTTCTCGCTTCGAGTTTCATGAGTTATTGGAAGCGTTAACTTGGCTATACCAAAATACAGTGGAGATATCGCGTTCCGAAGTAATTTCTCCCCGAGTAGAGAACCATTGCGCCGAGGGTAAGTAAATGAAATAATAAAAATCGGGTAAACGTAACCGGGCATGGACTAGTACGTCTGTACTCGAGACGATCGATATGTATCACAAGTACTGGATACCGGATACATCGAGCACTCGAAGGCACGAATATCTTTGTCAGAGCGCCAGATTGGACCGGCATCGGCACAACTTCGGCCAGTACCGGTCCTGTGCGTCGGAGCTCGGAAGGATCTGCCCGGCTCTGTCATAGACAAAAGACGATAGCGGAAATTAATAAATATTTTCACGAAATTGAGTACCTGGCGATCACATAAGCATCCCAGAGTACGTCATCGAAATTTGCCGTATGTCAATGGGAAAAAATAGATGAATAACACGATGATAATAATAATAAGCCATCCCGATATCGTGCGTTTCCATCGCGAGAGCAAGGGGAAGAAGACAGGCCAGCCCTTCGAGGAACTCGTCCGCGCTACTTGAAAGTGAGGGAATCAGCTCGAGGTAAAAAAAAAAAAAATTAAAAATACATACATCTATAAGAAGGACGAAAAAAAAAAGAAAAAAATATGTGTTTGCAAAAGGCAAACACACACGAGCCTTCTCCACATTTCTTCCGCCTCTCTCATCGTCGCCTCTTCGCGCTCACCGGTCTCTTTCAGCTTTTTTGTGGATGAGACTCTTGTCTCGCGGTCGAGATGCGGCAGCGGCGAACGCATGAAAGTTGAGCCGCGCGGAGTGTGTCCGCCTGCTTGCTCGCTTGCTTGCTTGCCTACCTCTGCCGCGGAGGTGGCCGGCTACTCGTTTCTGGCTGCCGAGTTACGCTCGCCGCAGTAGTTTCGCCCGCGGGCCTTCTTCATCTTTCTTAAAATAAATTTTCGCTTACCTGTCCGATACCACCGAGAACTCGCCGAACCGTGGCGCGCTTGTCTCGACACTCGAGACATGTGTTTATCATCCCCCGCCCTCCTTCATTGTTTCCATCTACGTATTCCCGATCGAGACTCCTCGACTTTTAACATCCCAGAATGCCATCGAGGAGAAAAATCGATGCCCAAAATGATTAATAATACCAATAAATACTCACTGATTTATTTCATCAACCTGGCTTTGGTGATCCAAAATCGAGGTACATTCTTATTGGATGTTAGAAAGAAAAAATCCCTTCTATTAATTTGTTCCCGTACTTGCAAAGCTTTCTTTACAAACAAGTCAAAAGGTAACGGAACACGCTGTCTTACAGAAGAAACTTTGCAGATAAACGTAAATTACGAGGAAGCATTGCGAAAATTCATTAGTTTTTTTTTTTTTGTTCATACATTTTTTCAGTGTAAACGATGCCTAGAAGCAGTCGCTCATAGCGTAATACACACATAATAATGTTGCGTTGGAATAATTGCACGTAGGGCGTGTTTGTGTGTATACGGATGTGGCCGTGATACCGGACCTCTCTATCGCTTCCACACCTCCTCCTCACCGGTCTCGACTTTTTATTTAACGGAGAAATTAAAATTAATGAGGTTAATTATTACGCTGTATCCCGCGTCGGGCAACTGAGGTCATTCTCGCATTATGCGCGGATAGTCGCGAGTGAGCGCGTCGGAGAGCTTTGTACGTGGCTGATGGCGTCGCGTCGGAGGCGCCGGAAAAACTGGACGAGAACAGGCGCTTCGCATGAAAAAATTTTATTTGATTTTTCACGCGTCGCCCGTCGCGCCTGAACATCGCTGTGACGAGGAATTTACAGCGGAGTTGGGTCGGGATTGCTTCGCGAGCATTTGTCAGAGAACGAAGAAGAAGAAGAAGAAGAAGAAGAAGAAGAAGAAGAAGAAGGGATCGATTACGAGGTTGAGGAGAGACAGAGTCGACGGGCCGCGTCCGGCAAATCACCGGATATCAAGCTAAAGTATGATGATAGGCGAATCGCGCGTAAAATGCCCAACGAGCGGACTAATGCCGTAAGTGCGATACGAAATGGCAAGAACCGACGAGAGAAGCACCAAAACGAATGGACGTATTCGATTCCCCGCTACGCGACGCGTTAGCGAGGAGGCCAAGACGCTCGAACGAGCCGGGGGATGTTTTCCATTTGTCGTTTCAGTGGAATGGAATTTAGCGAACGAAGAAAGAATAATTTGTTTACCGTAACCCACTTGATGGAGGGACAGCCGGAAGAAAAAATTATTCAATGCCGTACCCCGCAAATAAATTTATTTTAATCAAATGAACATGCGGTTGAATAAAATAAATATTTATTTTAAGGGCATTCGTAAAATAAATCATTTTTCTGGATGGACGCCGGAGTATCTCGCTGCCGCATCAATTTTTTATTTTTATTATCGTGGGACTATCAACGATGCAGCAATGTGCGCGCTACGGCGCTCGCCACTGCAAAAGAACATCGCTCAGATTGCTCGCCAGTAGTATTACACTGTTATAGCCTGGTGGCGTAATTAAAAGTTCGCGCATCGAGGAACTCCTGGCGCTCGTAGACAGCGAGCGCCGGGCGTACACGTACGAACGTGTGTGCAGTCTGAAGGCCTTTCCGATTCGCTTTCGTACTTGTAACTTTGACGCGGTACTCTGTGTACCCGGTGTCTCGCGGCTGCTCTATGCAAAAGGCCTTTACTCGGGCGCGCGCGTGTCAACGCCTTTTCGCGGCCTCCTATTATCGTCGGGACGAACCCGACGTCGAGCAAACTGGAGGAGAGTTTACGAATCTCGCAATGATCCTCGTGGATTCGCTCGGCCTCTCGACGAATCCAGCTTCTCGTCTCTTGGTACTTGGTGTGCTTCGTCCTCGTAGTAATAATTATTACTATTATTATTAAGACCTTCAGGGTCTCTGAAAAGACGGCAAACACAGTCGTACTTGAATACGAGTACGGTAGGGTAGAAAACACGAGGGAACATTCATGTCTAGTCTTATGTCACTCGATAAAATTATTAAATCGTACATCGTCGTATCATCCTAGCTGTTAATTTAAATTATTCGAATAAAAAAAAAATTTCGAGGCTTTATGTTAACTTTGCCATATTAATTGTCTATTAATATGATAAAATGTGTTACTCTTAACTCTAAATGAGGATTTATTGCAAACGGGAGCAAAAGAAAGAGAATCCGTCAACCAAATAAATAAATAAATATATTATTAATATATTTATTATTATTATCATTATTATTTTGGACATAGGGGAATTTCGAGGGTGACACGGTAGATGGGTTTCGAGTTCGCGAATCGACAGTGAGATTCCATAGGGACCGGAAGAATCGAACGTACAGCAGCAGCGCACCTTGGTGAAATTTGGAAGATCCAAAATAACAATGTTTTCGAGTCCATCTGGTCGAGGGTGGTACCGCAAGAGGAACATGCGGAATGATGGAAAGGGCGCGTCCTACAACCGGCGACCTATATCATCAACCCTGTATTTTCGGTGAGTTCCTTCCATCTCTCTGTCAGTCCGTCTGGCGGCTTGGGCAACCCACCCACGAACAGATACACACCTCGTTCGAAAAGAGGAACCAGGTGGTAAGGCCGGAGCGATGATGCGATCGTGCCATATGCTGCGAGGAGCCTCCTCGGGGGGGGGGGGCCTCGCCATCGACGACGTAGTGCACTGCGCACTTACCAATTAATTTTCCGTGTGCCATTGCCATTGTTCTAACACAAAAGTCTGCCGTTGAAAAATTATCCCAACGATTGTCCTTCTGTTGCCACAATCGAAGATCGACACTCGGCTAAGCCGAAGTCCATGTAGACACATTAAAAAAAAATACGATTGATAAAAAAGAAAATGAAATTTTTTTTAAAGTTCCGATTATCGCAATGACCGAAACAAAAAGATCGAGCCATTGTCCGGGAGATGTCGGTACTGCGAAGCTACAGTCGTAATTCCAACGACTGGGAGAAACCAATGGAAAGAGAAAAAGGAGGTCGAACGTAGTGCCAGTCCGTGTAACTGACACCGGTCATTCGTTTCCCCTTATTTCGCAGCCAAGTCGTGCCACTTGTACGAGGGGTACACGCTAGCAACCAGCGAGGCACCCTCCGATCGGCCGAATTGTCGTCGATAGACTGCCGGCTCTGCGGCACCCTGCGGCGCTCTCACCGCACCGGGTCACAATGCGAATGATATGTTTGTGTATTCGTCAGCGATACCCGCCGCTCCGAACAAACACTCTGTGCCGATTGATATTTAATCGTCCGCGACCTTGAGGGACACTCGACCTGCCGAATCCCTGGGGATAAAGTGCCGTTCCATGATAGCCGAGATCACGTTCACTTAACTCCGACATATGCCACCGATCGACCAAATAATTCCGAAATTAACGAGACGAATTTACTTAGGCGCCGATTATCGTTCCCTATTCTTATGTAGAATCTATCTTCTGTACAATTGACATTTTTTTTACCGGCCATATCGGCTTCGTCGGCAACTTCAAAAAATTGTTCGAATTCAGAAACCTTCGAGCAGTCCGAGCCTGTTTCGCGTTAAATCTTCAAAAAGTCTATTTAACAATAAAATCCAAGACCTCTAGGACACTCTCATAGACACTAATGGACTCTCAAGGACACTCAACAACTGTCACCAATATCGATATTTCGAGTGTCCATGCGTGTCCGCGAATCTCTCGATGCTCATGGGTGAAATTTTAGCTCAATTGTTTAATTTTTAGTTAATGAAATGGAATTTATACAATCCTATGGCTAACATTTTCCCAATGGCTCAGTTTTAGTTAATGGATTATGAGTGTCTCCGAGTGTCGATGATTGCGAGTGCGCGGGTCACAACGGCCGCCAGTTTATAATAAAGTAGAGTCGGCATTTCGATCGAAGGAAAACAATGAGAGAGCTTTGTACACTTTTTGTTTTTTTTTTTTTTTGGCTCTTTAATCGTAATAGGTTACTAAACGAGTGGAGATTCGAGCGGGGGCTTTTGTGTTAATTCGTTGCCAGAGACCGAGCGGGGACCCAACAGGCCGACCATTGGGCCCCGCGGCTGGTGACTAATAACGTCATCAATCAGACGCCGCACTCGTTCTCGGTATATAGGGGACCGCTGCGTTCAATGTTCGCGATCCCGGTGCTGTCATGATACGCGTGCTTTGGGATTCGTTCCGCTGTCAGAGGTCACGGGCGCCGACGTTCTTTCGCGCCCAACCGTCCTGGACTCTAATAGTTACTCTGAATCTGCCTTCTCTATCACAGCCGCGACATTTTTTATAAACGCCACAATGTACGGTTTAACAAATCTCATCCGACATTAAATTCGGCTCGGACTGTCACGTATACTTTCATTCTCATGTGTTTTATTACGGAGCGATTTTATGTTCATACTAAAATTCACACTTAATTTCAAGTTAAGCAAATTAAATGTTAGCCTATTTTTTTTTCTCCCCGTCAGTTCGTTACCACACGGTGGTTGAAGCGGACGCTTGAAAGACTGCGACAGCTGGAAAATGTCTGTTGGCCAAATTTGACGCGTAACCGCTCGATTTAGCGGTCACGACCGAAGACTCGACCGATCGTCGACGTTCGGTGACAATTTGTTAGACTATATCTAATCGGCATGTCAATTAATTTATTCGATGGACAATGCTTAAATGAGAGTCGAGTCAAAGGCATGCGGAGGTGCCTTTTGTTCAGTGGGTCAGGAGTGCCAAGAAGAAAGCCACGGCTTACAGCTGATCGTGCTGTGCCGGCGGCGAGCCTGGCGTGTTGGCGTGATGCGTGCAGCAAGCCTGCCGGTTCATCGAGCACCGACAGAAGCTTAAACCTTATGCTCGGAGAGCAGTTCCCTTGCCTCGCACGTGAGAGCTACGAGTCAGCTTCAGGGGTGTCGTGCGTGCGAACGCGGAACCCTCCTTGCCCCATGTCGACGAAAGCATTGACATTTTAATGTCAACGCTTTGATCGACATGGGAGGTGCTTTTTCAGTGCTGTTTTTTTTCCACAACACATGGGCTTAAGATTCCGCCGATGAGTGCAACTTCTGCGCGGGGTGGAAGAATGTGTTTTTTTTTTCTTTCACCTCCGTCCGTGTAAAGCTTGTCGGAACTATAACTATTCCTCAGGGGAAAAAAGCATCGTCTCAACGCGATTGTTGGTTCACGCCCGCGCTAATGCAAGTATAATGCCCGCTTGTGGATACAGTACGTACACATAGTAAAGTAGAGTAATTAGATGAGGGTGTTATGGTTACGCGCCGATATGATCATCGGTTACCTTACGCGTAACTATACAGATGTAGGCTACTAAATTATACAATGCTACCGAAGCTCGAGAACCGTAAGACAAACCGGCAAGATGCCGCGGAAGCATTAGACGTCGAAGTGGCGATTTCTTCATCATCTTCCTGCCTTCCGATGTGCAACCGTATATCTCCATCGTCGGAAAACAACTGCCGTGTCACGACTGAAATCCCCCGTTAGATGCTCCCGAATTAACATTCGACGCATGTCGTTGACGTAGATATATTAGAGAGCAACAGGACATGGTATCTCTGTAACGAAAATACAAATAAAAAAAATGTCTTCATCTTCCCGCCCGCCGATACAACCTGCGCATCCTTGAAAAACAACTGCCGTATCATGTTTTGAATTCCCCGTTAGATAATCGCGAAGCAACATTGGATACATCTTGTTGATGCAGAACTGGTAAACCAACCGCAAATCAATCCTCACATCTCTATCTGCGTAGCGAAAAATTTATCGTCGATCCGTCCAATGGGCTTGCGGAGACTCGCCCGGAGAATCTCACATGAACAGCGCGAGATATTATGTAGTCTCGTCGAGTCGATCGCGGTTACGGGACGTGCACGAGTTAATAACACGACCCGTTCAGTTATACTTGTACCACGCTCGTTCGGCGGCGTTGAATGTCCAAGTCCCATAAAAATGGAAAAAAAAAAAAGAAAGGAGATATATCTAGACGAGATAATTAATCCCCCACGAGGTTTATAGACAAACTTTATTATTAAACGGGACGTCAGTCTCATATACCTGAAACTCTGCTACACATTACAGACGCGCTACTCATAATATACTCATACCGTTCAGAAGTGTGTATCATTTATATATGCGTCTAGCGTAAGAATGACTATTCATTACTGGGATGAATTGGTGAAAATGCATTTTTCTCGTAACATGAAAAACAAAGAAATTAACATGCAACAATTAGAACAAAATGATAATCGTACTTTTAGTGTTATGCGATATATGAATATGGCGATCGGAATTTTTTTAAAGCAATGGGGTAATTTTATTTGGTTATCTATGATTATCAGTGAAACGCGCTTTCAACGAAGGGTTGATTTTTTTTTCGTCCAAAGAATATAATTTTTTTTTTTTTTTAATTCCACGGGACATAGAATGGTTTTATTTTTCAAAATAGTTAAAAAAATTTTTTTTTTGTTTATAGCTCTTATAACTTTAAGTTGCTATTGCTTGCCGGTTGTAAAATTACGAAAACGCAGTCTTTGCCGGAGGTACGACGCACCGGGCCCATACTCGGACAAAATAGCGTGAATTAACGAGAAAGGAGTTAATGACGAACCGGTGTCGCTTAATTATCTGCGCTTCACCTGCCCGCAAAGAGAGTCAGTCTGCGACGACGAGACTACGTTCGATAGCGCGTTCAATCGATCGGTGCCGAAATACATAAGAGTTTCCTCGCCGACAGATCAAACCACGATTATACATATTACTCAATAGTTTTTGTCTATCGGCGAATATGCCGATGCACTTTTATTATTATTATTATTATTTTTTTTTTTTTTTTTACTAAAGTGACAAACGTGTACCTTTTTGCACTACAGTTCTTGTTATGTTGCGGGACTCGCTGAAACGGGCAGGGGGGGAGTTTGGTAGCGAGGAGAACTAAGGGCTGATTCTTAATTAAAATGATTGCCGACATTATGGGCTAAACTCTCGCAATTATTAATCCCCCCACCGTGCAGCGTTCGAGGCACTCATCCAACGAACACTGCTTGATGTCTGCTGGTGTTCGTCGTGGTAGTACTACTTTTCCCACTATAATAACACCCTTTCGTCGTCTCCTCCGCCGGCGCGCATTCTTATCGAAGTCCGCATCGTGCGCGGAGCATCGGTGAGGCTCTCTCGCTCTGTCTTTTTTATTTTTCGCAGTATAACGAGCATTCGCAGAAAATTTTGATGAACTTTTAATGCCACCGGTAATTACCCGCAATGTCTGCCTATTAATGGCGCGTCGGCGAAATCCGATTATCTCTTATCTATATTCATAACGTTGTCTTGCTATTAAAAGAGACTTAGGCAAGCCTATCGATACGCATTTTCTTTTCTTTTTTATCGCATTAAGAATAAAACATTGATTTTATCCGTGACTTTTTGCCCATGATACGAATTACATGCTCGAAACTATTTTCAAATTTTAGTTCGCATCAAATTTGTTTAATAATAGTAGATTATTATTTTATTTGGATATTACTTATGGCTTTTCATTGATTGGACTAGTTAAAGAAGATTTGAACACTTGTAAAAAGTTTTGGACTATTTTAAGCGTCCCGACACCAAATCCTAGATTTTTTTTTTTTTTTTGCCAAAGTACTTCCTCCGTAGGGAAGCAAAGAGGGTTTCGCCATCGGAACTGGATGGGGCTGGATAAGCTCCCGGATGACGTCGAGTGTACACGCCACTCAAAGCCAAAGGCTCTCCGGTCTCGAAGAGAGCCAGTGGTTACGTCCGATCTTCGGTTCAGACGTCTCGAAACGGAGTCAGCCGGTTTTCGTTAAGATCAACAGCTGATCTCGGGACAGGTGGTCGGATAACAGTGATCGACCTGAACGCGCGGTGGGTCGAGCCGGCGAGGCTCTCTTCGCAAGGAGCGATGCTCCTGCAAAGAAGCACCTTTGGTATGCGTGTAAACGTCACACCGACGAATCGGGATCAGAGCTTCGCACGACGCGAACCTGAACCAGCAACAGCGTCCGGCAAAACGACTCGCGGTCAAATGCTAGTCGCTGTAACCCGCCTTCGGCCGGTTTTCTTTTATTTCTGACGCGCGAGCGCGCGCGCGCGCGCCTCGCGCTCCAATATTAATTCTCAAGTTATTATCGGTCGGTCGGCACGATGACGAGGGCGACGTATAATCTCGCCGGTATTCATTTCACCAGGCTCATTCATTATATCTTATGGGACATTGAAAAGTATTTATTTGCCGCGGAGTCCCGTAGCATGTTACATTTAAGTGTGGCCGTATTTTGGGGAAAGCGAGGGTAACGTGCAACAGGAAACGTCTGTGTATCGTAGAATAAATTACTCAACTATTGCTTTCTCATGGAATAGGCTATGTTTTCGAAAAAAAAAAAAAAAAAAAAATTGTCGAGATATTCCTCTGAGATTACTTAAAGTGGTCTAAAACGTCGAGAAATATGATTTTTAATCGATGTCTGGATGTGTGCGATTGATTCTGAGCTTGTAAAATCGTCCGCTAGTTGAAATTTGGTTCACAGGTAAAATTGTCACTTCCCTTCGTTCGGTACAATTTTGATTTTGAATTCTTGAAAGAATGGCGTGACTTATCTGACTTTCGTAAACTCAGAGCTATCATCTAAATATGTGTATATCGATCAATGATCTTTGGTATTGAATTTGTACGAAATCTATCCAAGTGGTTTGATTTCCTGAATTTTTGAGTTTTTTCGAAAAATTACGAAAATGCCGTAATTCGAGTAAACATGGAGGTGTTGAGCTCCAATTCGGGAGGTTAATAGATTAATACTGCACAATGTTTGATATGACACTCAGCACAGATGGCTCTAGACGCTTAAATTTTATGAGATAAAAATAATTTTTTTTTTTATGTATATATTTATTTTTTCATTGAATTTCTATATTGTATTAGACAGGAGTCCGTTTCTACGGGCCACGATTCCCCAAATGATCAACTCACCAGGGCAATCTTATAAATGCGGAACTCTCTGTGGGATGACTCTTCGAGACGATACTCTCTTCGGCTCGATTGACCTAATGAACAATTGACCAGCGATCAAGAACGAGGCTTCCTCTTCGGAATTAGCCTCGTTTTTTTTATCGCTAGTGAGAGTTGCCTCTTGGTGAATAGACCCTTTGGTGGATCGCCCATTTGGTGATTGATAAAGTTGATTCAGTACCCAACGATTCTTTCACGCGTTTCCCCAGGTCATATCGGAAATACGTCACATCCGGTTTGGAAATCTTATTTTCCGACCGGAAGTGAGGTATTTCCGTTATGACATCATTTCTGGTCGAAAAATGAAATTTTGAAACTCGAAGTGACGTCACAGAAAATTTTTTAAATTGCTTTCTGCAAAGCAGAGGCGTAGGAACATTATTCACGCTGTAAAAATAAATTCTAACTTTAATGTACGGGGACTTGAAATTTTCTTACATTACTTAAATTAATTGAGCATTAGTGTATTTATTCGTAAAATAGAAATACCTGATATTAAAATTGCAAATATTTTGCCTGAAATTTCCAAATATTTTCATTAAAAATAAGAATTTTACTGTAGAATTGCAACGCAAATGTGTTTGACATCTCGAAAACAGTTTATGTAAAAAAGCTTCCAATATCGTTCATTAACTTTCAAATAATTTTTTTTTTTTTCTCAATGCAGTGCTTATTAATGTTCGGAAGGTCGTCGGCTTCGCTCTGGCTACCTACCTACCTACGCCGGCCGGAGAAAGGCCGATATGCCGTTTTTGCGCACAGCAGCCAGTGTGGGCCAGCAACGTGCCGTTTTTCCAGATATGGCAGAATCCCACCTTGGGCGTTACGCAACTGTCAAGATGAGCCTAAAACGATGCTGTATCTAGCGCACGAACAGCTACAAGTGCGCTACCCGATACTCAATTATACAGGGGCATCGTATATCCGTTTTAGATAAGAGACAGAGACTATAACCAGCGGGTATGGAAAAAAACGTGACGACGGGTCGACGTGTGTAGCTTCGAACGAGCCACGGCTCTTTAGTTACAGCATGACGCGAAAGCGCGTGGCATCGATAATAAACTCGATTCTCGCGCCTCCTCGTTTATCTGTCTCGGACCCTAACGTGTCGGAAAAACTTGGTTCGCATGCCCCGCTAGTAAAAGGGCTATATCGTAATACGTCAACTGAAAAGCGTTATGTAGGCTGTCACTATATATTGGCTTTCGTCGGTCTTCCACAATTCCCGACACACTGGCTCGCCGAGCCCTCGCCAATTTCTATACCCTACGTATAATAACAATGCGATATCGATAGAAGATGGACACACCGGAGTTGAGATTAAATCTCGACCAATCCGTGGCAAATTTCATTACCTTCGACGTCGACAAAAAAAAAAAAAAAAAAAAAATGATTTTTTAAATATTTTTTTGTTCCTGCCGTTTGGCGCCGGCCCCGATAATATTGCCGAAGCATTAGGGAGTGTATGGCTTAGCTGACGTGTGCTTTCTGCCAGGTGCTACTGTACTATAGTATCCTTTGCCGTCTATGTTATACACACAGGCACACGAAATGGGAAAAATGCAAATGAGACGAGAGTAATAACGAGAGGAGGTGAGCGTATCTCCGCTGCGTATCTCCGTCGCTGCTGCTTTGGCCTTTGGCGCGACTCACGCATCCCGACTTTTATGATATATTCATGCGGGATATATTGAGCGGTCAAGCAGTCACTTATGCCGCATCAGCGAGTTACCGCCGTCTTGTATCATTTACACTATTCCGCAAGAACGAAAAGTAACGAGGCGTTTACATTCGATGTAAATCATCCAGCGGGCGACATTAAAGGGGACCAAAAAAAAAAATGGTCCCTGATCTCGAAGAGTTTCTCTCGTCGGCCAAAAAAAAATTCCAGTGAGAGTAAACGAAATTTTTTGTTTGCCAATTTTTCAAGAAGGAAAGATTTTCATACCAAGAGGCCGTCGGCCTTGCAACGTTGACCATCGTTGGAGGACGGTAACGATCTGACGATAATCAAAGCGCGGTAATGTGCTCCGAAACACGCGCCTTAATTCATTAGGTCGGTTGGATTTAGATTGAAACGTCGGAGGGTGACGAATCGTCTGGCTACGATTTGATGACCGTTCGGCCACTCGCGCGTACGCGTCTGTGGCGTTGCTGTAATTAAACCGACACCGGTTATTAATGGTTCATGACGAGGGCGCGATACTAGAGACGACCGCGGCCACACCGGTCCCGCAACACCCGAGAAGAGGGTTTTACACCTTTATAACCATGGTCCTACACCTTTATAACCATGGAACTGTGACGAGACCTGACCCCGCGGAGACCTCAACTCTGTTCACCCATCAAACCCTCGGAATATGCTTACTTTTTTTTATACGTGTACATATATATATATATATATATATATATATATATATATATATATATATATATGTATTCACCGATGGATGGAAATTCGCTAGTCATGTTGCCAGTAAACGTTCAGCGGTGGCTCATCCGGTGATGCTCCAATATAGTAGTCCACTATACTACTGACTGAGATGCAGAGATACATTTTATTATGTTGGTCGAAACACTGGAAAGATTGAGTGATACAGCTGCAAATCGCAGATACGCGTTAAAAAAAAATGAGTGTATTCAAATATTTCGTTTAACTTGAATGGATTGGCAACCTTATAATGATGATTTCGTGATAACCTATAAAAAAAAAAAAAAAAAAAATCTTTCATACGACCAGTTGAAACAGACACTGCGACCTAAAAAAGCGACTGGTCTCAAACGAAACATCCATTTTCCGCCGTCCTCGCCAAAGTACATCAGTCACCGCACTACACGCATCCCATGTCTAAAGCGCCAACTTCCGAAGCAGGAGTGCTAAACGCCGTGGCGAGTAGATCGAAGATACTCCGGCAGGGTACAGTGAACGGTATGCACGAGTGTAAGAGAATCCGGCCGGAGGTACGGTGTCGAGAATGAGTGTGGTAAAAATAAAAAAAAATAAAAGAAAATAGAAAAAGAGACAAATAAAGTGAGCGGTGCGACAGCAATAACAACCCGGGAACAGCGACACGAAGGTGCGACGTAGCCGCAGGCATCGGTAAGAGACGACGTAATGTGTCTATGGATCTTTGAAAGTTCTGTGTTGAGGGGTTCGCGGGCGCGAAGTCGTTGCTTCTGTGGGTTGACTCCAGCAAGAGCAACGGGGCACGGTACGCCTATCGAGGATCTCGCAGTATATCACCGGCAGCGAGAACACACGGGGTACCACATACAATATAAAGTATACAAGTCCGCCGAGAGTCCCGGGACCGCTAGATCCAGATCCTGCTGGTGGAAAAACATTTTCTCCCCTATTTTTTTAAGGTAAGGATGACAGACCTTGTTCGTCCTGGACCAAGATATAAAAAGCAATTTTTACCGGTGACTACAAGAAAGTTTTTTTTTTTTTTTTTTTTTTACGGCATTTCCCTCACTGCGCTCGGTTGAGAATACGAAGGAGTTTTAATAGGTACTCATTGTCGTCAAGGGGGATCTTTTCGGTGTAAGAAAAAGAGAGAAACGTGGTGTGTCGTCCGTGCGATGTG
This sequence comes from Amblyjoppa proteus, assembly GCA_963922035.1. Classification (NCBI taxonomy): domain Eukaryota; kingdom Metazoa; phylum Arthropoda; class Insecta; order Hymenoptera; family Ichneumonidae; genus Amblyjoppa; species Amblyjoppa proteus. Next base: position 24,488,374 of record OY998235.1, read on the forward strand.
GCCGATATCCCCGATAGGCCTCTCTCCGCATGGATTCCCTTCTGGGGCCCACGCGCTGCAGAGAGCCACGTCGTTACCCCGCTACGTTTCACGATTTCTGATTGTTCCAACGAACCGCGGTAGGATTTATTTTTTGTGCGCCTCCGTCCCGCTCGGTCCTTTTGAACGGCGAGCACCTACGGTCTCTCCACTCTCTCGCTCTCTCTCTTCGTCGTCGTCGACGTCGGGAACACCCGTATCGGCACGTGGAATCGTGGAGGTTCGGGGTCGCAAGGTCGCCAGATCTCTCACCGCCGAGACCGGACTAATGTTTACCCCTCCGCGGACCAGGCGGTTAACGAGAACGGAGAAACATCATCGCAGCATCTCTTCCTCTATTCTTTTTCGCCTCGATACCTCCCCCTTCCGTACGGTTGCGCGGATAACCGGAGATCGTGATCGCTGCGTTCCTTCACCCCGACCCGTTTCATTGGTATTATAAGGAAAGAGATCTGCCATACATCGGAATTATACAAAAGTCGAGTCGATCGAAATTCGCGGGAGCGAATGGATCGCGATTTCCCTCCCTTGTTCGCGCCCTCCTATGGAAATTAATTAGTCTCACCGTATGTTGCGCGGTTGGGCGGGATTTTTCAGGGGATCGAGCGAGGAACGAGACTGTCGATGACCGGGAGCTAGTGCGAAGCCAAGAGATAGCTCGAGGAGCTACACTCTCAGTTCACCCGGCTCTCCCGCAACAGATAGCGGATCTGCCGTCCCGTTTCTCGAGCGAACATCCCGGCCCGATCCTGCGACTCCTAGTGCACATTCGTACTGAAATCTTATTCGACCGCTTTCCTCCCGCTGATCCTGCTGTGGCTGCATACTCACTGTGTATCGTGTCCCGAGTCTTAATCTTACCGCGAGCGGTTTCAAGAGAATCCCCGCAATTAGCGGCAACACCACTTAGTTGCCTTTTATTAGGATCGCCATTGTCGTTAGGCGCCAAATTTCGCACCACCCTTCGACTTTTCCTTGACCTCTTTGATTTCGCTGCCATCCAACAAATTACACTTTGAGATATCTCCACAGTTTTTGAGAGACATCGATTCTCCAAGAGAATGTGTCTCTAAGGATGTTATTAATTAATCAATTATGATTTACAAGCTGCGTTAAGCGTTTCATTGAAGAAAACTCGTCCAAGTGGATGAATAAAGAGAAAAGCCCAAATTATCCTGAAAGAGGAGAAACAGTTAACCGGCATCGGGGGGCAGGCAGGTCAGGCATCATTGTTTCTCGTTCTCATTGTTTCGCCTCTCGTAATAACGAGTACATTGCGTGCCCGAGGAAACTTAGTGGAACTCTCCAGAGAGATCCATGTACGGTTAACTCTATCTGTATAGCGTCGGGAATCCGTGGATTAACGCTCCTACCTCCCCTCGCAAAACGATCCTCGAGTCCTCAAAGTCCCTGAGCTCGCTTACAGGCATCGGCTAATCTTATCCTCCTTCGTGAGAGCGCGATAAAGAGGCATGTCTCTTCTTTGAGGAATCGTTCTTTCGGTTACCCTATAGCACGTGGGCAATTGTTTGCCAGGTGACATCGATGGTATCTGTGATCACTCGATTTTTTATAGAATAGCATTGTGTAGAAGTAGCCGTGTTTAAATCTGATCCTTGGAAAAACGGATCATTGGCTCAGGAATGTGCGTCCAAGTATTTTTTAAAAAATTTGTACATGATGCTCCTCATTTGCCGTATTGCAAAGATGGCATGTCAAGCGATTGGAGACACCTCTGCAATATACAAACTGATGATCAACTACTACGCGAATGAAGAATCAAACTTACCTTGGAAGTAGCTCTTCGTTCTGAGATAACTAACACTGAGCCTCAGGATGCTCAGACGATCGAGCTTGCTCAATATATTCTGCTCGAATGGAAGCAACGAAGCGAGTGTGTCGAGTTCGGCGTTCAATCTTTCTCGATGCCGTTTGCTCGGATTTGATTTTGTCACGCCATCCTTCTGAGGAGGTTTCAAGCTGTGAACACAAAAGCAAAAAATTAACAATGAATTCGATAAATAGCACTGGCCAAATTAAAAAGCGTTCCTGTCGCGTTTGTTTTTCAAATAATTTAATTTCCGTAGCGATGGCATGTGACGAGTTATCGTTAATATCACAGGGTGGTCAACGACTCGCGGCTTCTTAGATTCAGAATCAAAGGTATGCGTAATTAATGGCTTCGCTGATGGTGAAGGATTTTTTTAAAAAGTAATTAATTGACATTGATTTGTTAACATCACTGACAAAACGATTGTAGGTAAAAATTAATTATTGAAAAAATAAATAACGGACACTCATACTATTTGGATATAATCTGGGAGGAAGGAGGAGATTTCGGGTGGGTCGCGTTCGCACCGAACGTCCCACTCTGAAGGATCTCTCTCTCTCTCTCTCTCTCTCTCTCTCTCTCTACCGTAGGAAATTATGAAATTAATATATGCGAAATCGAAATTTTACGGATCTTCCCCGGACTGTTTGTTTAATTGACGCGTTACCGTGAGCTCGAGTCGCACAGGCCGAGCCCACACCGTCGACCCTCTGGAAAACGATGCTCTCAGAGCGACGTGGACAAGTCAAAGAGGCACCGACGCCCTGACGCGCCGCCTTACCATTTCCAGCCCTATACTTACGGAATAATTATTATTCTTGCGCGTGTACACATTTAACGGCCGGCGAGCGGCACATCTTCCGTATACAGTATAACGTCGGCGTGGACCTTCGAACGGAGGAGAGGTCCACTGGCGGACTAGCCGCGCTTAGACACGGCCCGCTGGGAAAGGAGGCCTCAGCCAGCTCAGAACCAGTTCTTATCGCGGGTTATTAAGAAAATAGTGTTAATGAGATGTGTTATACCTCCGCTATAGCTGGATGGTACCGGGATAAAAACGAATGAAAATTAAATTTCATCGAGTCTCCGCACGGCTGAGAAGCCATAGATACTTTTGCACCAAGACGGTAGCGAAATGCAATATCCATCGCGCCGAGCTGAGCACCTTTCCCACTTTTCGTACCGGTTCTTTTCTCCTCGAGGAATAATTAACTCGTGGGTTTTGTACCGGCCTGAAGAACAAAAGATCCGGTGGATGGGCCGGGCCCAGGACCTAATCGTCCGTCCAGGGTACGAGAAAACTGACCGGTAAGAGAACCATCTGGAGGACCTCCGCCTCGAGTTCCTCGACGCGGATAATGGATTTTGTGTCATCCTAATAATTAATAGAGTTCTCCGGACCGAGCGCTCTTTCCATCCGCTTGCACTAAACTTGGAGGTGTATATGTAGGTATATGCACATGTATACACCACTTTGAGAATGCTCATTCATCACGCTTTCTAACCCGTAAGCATTTTAATTAAAAGCTACTATCTTTACACGGGCTCAAGGCGCGCGTCTTGCGCTCTTTTGCCTTGTTCAGCGAACAGGCGCATACACACACCCATTCGGCATGTCCATCATTGTTAATGTTTGCAGAAGGCAATTGTGCGTGAGGAATATCAGTGATTTATATAATATTGTTTATTAACCCCCTCGTTGAAAAGCATTATATCACGCTTTGAGGTAGATATCCGCCAGATACATAAAATATATATAACGTTTATACATGTTTCTGGCGCGAGACTGACAAATTAAATGTATAGAATTGAACTCCAGTGCAGAACAAATATGCTTGGACTACGAAAAGTGGGCTATGGCGTTTCTGCGTGTAATAGCGCGATGCGAACGTGTAAAAGAGAATTTATAGAGATACAGCGCGTTCAGAATGTGACCGTATAGAACGGGCCGTACGTGCTAATGACATAGAACCAAGTGGATAACATGATAAATTGTAAATCGTACTGAAAAATTGTTGATCTATAAAAATAAAATACTTGAATGGTCCTCGACATCGCTGTCATAGGACATTATAATTTTTTGGTCAGTTCGTTCCTACCAGAGGTAATTACCGAGAATGCTTTCACCCCGCCACCCAGAATACGAACCCTGTCCAGGGGACGGGTATGTGTCCCCCCAAAGGCCCGCCAAGGTAGCGGGCGCGCATTATCTTTCGGTAAAATAAGTCATAATTCTTCGGTCTCGTGTCCGTGAGTTCCGACATAACCGTGCCGGGCCGACTATCGAGTGGACGGATCTGCATCGATAAGAAACTACACCCCACCCCACGACAACTTTTACCCGCCATTCCTGCTTGCCTCCTCGATATCTATGAGAACAACGGCTGCCGTATAATTCGTAAGATAAGGATCTCTCCCTCTCGGCCCTATACGATATTATAATTGGCTATCCGCGATTGATCATTCCTGCATCATATCCGGCCTCTCTCGTCGGTTAATGGTTATCAGTAGAGCTAGTAATATTGCCTCGTTCTACCTACATTCGTTCTGTATATAGGTATATATATATATATATATATATATATATATATATATATATATATATAAATGGAGCTACCGCGAAATTCACCGATTACCGTACCAATCGAGGCCTGTTGACTTGCCTTGTCTCGGGTCATCAACCTATAACCGATAGTCGATACGAGAATAGTTTAAAGGAGCGACAACAAAAAGTAATTTTTCTTTTATTCGAGATGTGAAACTTTTTCTCTTGGTGTAAACGCTTGGTAAAATTCTCGGCAGAGTTATAGGGTATAGGAAAGGTTTCCTGCCGTCCGACGTTCCCAGCTGTACCGCTGTGGTGTCTGCCACCCCGGAACTCGTCGGGGCTGGTATCTACCCTCGAAAATCCATAGTGGACCCACCCTTGTCGGCGCCTGCGCGCCCTTTTCCGCTCTCCTCTCCCTGTCGTGCCGGTGGTTTGGCCTCCATCGCGAGGCATACCGGCGTAGCGGTAAGCATTCATCCCCTGCGCGGACGCGACTCACCGACGAGCAAGCTCCAGTCCCCGTAACAACATCGGCGAGACCTACGAATGTAAGCTACAAAATGGCGGATAAGGTCGTTCATACCCTACTGAAAACACACCCAGCTTTTCGGGGAATTTTTTTTTTTTTTTTTTTAACTATTGTGACAATGATCGGGAAACTCGTTACTGAGTGTCGTCATCGGTATGTAAATAAATAAATGTCATTATTATTATTAATACGCGCTGTGTACCTCAAGATGTAAAATGAACGATGAGTCATTCGTGCAAGATAGCGTTGAAATTATCAGACTTGGTTCGATGGACTCTCGGATGATTTCTACTTATACGGCATTTATTGAAAATTCCATCGGATTATCGTGTATTTCGGAATAATCGGAGAAAAACAAAAGATAAGATGTCGAATTCTCGGAATCGAGGATTACAGGGTGGATTCGGGGGTCTAGTAATAGCGGGAGAAGCACGAGGGCAACCTTGACTGCGACTCGCCCTTCTGATGGATTCGAGCATGGCGTGCGAGTTCTCGTGGCAAGTACTCAGCTATACGAAGGGCAGCGGCAATAATAGTAAAGAAGGAATGGGCCCTCGTTATTTAATTCTAATCCCTCGGTCAATTACAAAATTAATTCATTGATTGCGCCCTCGTGTACGCTTCCCTAGAGTAGTAAATTTAACGGATTTACATAAAAGTGACATTCCAAGGGTAACGTTCGAAAATTTTTGGTGAAAGAGTCTTTTGGTCGTATCACAATTACTAAGAGTTTTTTATAAATCGGATTCGGTTAGGTTACATTATATTTGTTCATTTCCACCTGAGGACACCGTGCCGCATACAAACGCAGCACGTACATTATAAAATTAACATAGAAGAACGAAAAAATTAAGTACGAATAGAAAAGTAATAAGGCCACTGCCCATCCGTAGCGCTTGGGTTATACGGCAAAAAATTCTCAAACTCTTTGCTTTGAATTGCTAAATAATATTTTTACAATTATCACTGAAGCTATGTATATGCGTGGTAATAGAAGAAAAAAAAATATATTGGTGAGCCATTTGGAGGAGTTGTATATCGATCGAAATCCAAATTGTCGTGGGGTAGTCAAACGACACTGTCGACGCGTTCGCCGCTTCACGGAACGAGGCTTCACGGTCCGCGGAGCCGACATCCATCTGCGAACAACTGCACTATCGCAACCCCCCCCCCCCCCCCCCCAAAGCAACGTGTAGTAACACACCTTGTAGAATTACGTACACTATCGACGCATATTTGTTAAAATACTAGGCGGGACGTGGCAGAGGGCAAGTCAAGGAGTTTGGCGCGTTATCACCTGGCCTCCGAATTACCAGGTGGAACGATACCGTGCCACCGTTAATTCATAGAGAGCCAACTGTGGCTCGCACAAACTCGAGAAAAAAAAAATGATGAAAGAAGGAATTCGTGTCAAGTTCCGGTGCTCTTGGCTTTCGCCGTGAATATCGATCTTAGACGCTATCGCAATCTCTCGTGACTTTGAGCGGACCGACGTTGCTGCTGCGGCGCGGAGCGTACCACCCTTTTTTTTCCTTCGAATTTTGTTCCTCGGTATCACTTGATTTTTTTTTTCTTTTTTAGGTCGATCAGGTTCCCCAGATGTGCAAAATGTTTTACGCGCGGCTGACATTAAAAATTGTAGGCTAATCGTATTTTCTACATACGTTAAGTTTTACATACGGCCGGTTCCACACATTTAAGTTCTGGTTGTTGGAGTTCTCGTTTTGATGCGGTCGTTGACAAGCGGGTACACTATTTATCATCGCGTATTGCTGAATCGGCAATTCATTTAGAATTCATAATCATTATTCATAAAATTCATACCGATGTGTTATGACGAGAGGAGTTATTTAATTGCATAAATTGGGTGAGATGCGAGCACATCATAGACACGCGATGGCGCTTATTTTTCCGCTTCCACTGACTCTTAAAACTGCGAGCGCCTATTCAGCGTCATTATATAATTACCGAGGAAAAACGGTTCTTCCGGTGTAGCACGCAGTGGATAACCCCTTTGCGATGCTAGAGCTGCTCCTCTTCTTCTTCCTCTTTCTTCCTTCCTTCCTTCTGGCACATGTACACCCGATACGAGAAAGGATCGGCAACAGTTGGCGTAACAAGGCCAAAGCGATATCTCGTGCATTAACCTCTCGAGCGCTGCTATCGCCACTTGGAAACTTCAATATTATTCATTCTGAGGCGCCCATTAATATTTGACATTTTTTTCATTATCCGCATTGATTACCCAAGAAATCATTTACCCGCTTTCTCGGCTTCCTCGGTCAAACGATTTGTATATTGGATCAAAGCTTTTCTCTCGTTAGACGATCTAATTTTCGATCGAAGCTTCACGTTTAGGAACAAAGATCCGATGCGCTTAACAGGCGTGTACGTATTAAGTGCACGGTCAAGGCGTACGTCATGCGCCACATGTAGCGCATAACTGCTATAACAGAGGGATCGGTGCTATTGCCGGATGACACGCATGTTTAGCACACCATGTACCAGCCTTCGACGATGAGAGATTACCAACAACAAATTGTCAATGATATACGTTTAATCCGTCTTACCATCGAATACCGATAGTCTTGGCCATTATCATTGTATTCACCATAGATTTGTAGATTCAAGGGCTTGCGGGCCGTGGAATAGACACCTCGCATGGATCACACCAACGTTTTCGTATGGAAACCAATATATGCAAATCTGTCCCCCAATGACAACACTAAACCCAAAATCAACATTAGCCCGGACCAGAATGAAGGTCGAAGCTAAATTAAATGAGAAAGTAACAATGCTTACAAACTGATGTCCCGGATGCTTTTTTCGTTTTTAGAAACTATACCGCAGAGCAGTAGGTGGACACCGGCAGTCATCGTCGGCGTCTGGGCGTCCGTAACCACTTTTTTTTTCCTTTTCTCTGTGGCCAAAAACTCGTCCACGACATCTGGTCGATTGTTCTCGCTGCTGCGAGTCCGAATTTGGTGGTCGCCTTTCCACTTGTTTCCGTTACTTTTACCTCGATTGTGTCATTGAGACATGTAGCGGAACGGTTGCAGTCTCGAGAAGGCACAAAATGAAATAAAAAGAAGTTCTCCGAATTATTTTATTACATAGAATCGAAAGAATCGATGAAGCTCACTTCCCCGAACGAACTTGTGTCAAACTTAGTTTCGATCTAACGAATCTTCGGTGGGCCTTTAGACGATCTTCAAAAAAAATTTCACAGTAGACGCGACGGAACCGATATCCAAGAGACGATTGACCGCGACTCATAAACCAGGCGGCAAAACACAAGTCTCCCCATTAGATAAGAACGAGAAAGCCTCGGGCGAAAGCCATCGCAGCGGCGCGGCGTCTAGTCGGGGCTTATCAACCTCACTCCTAATTACCAATCGATTTATCGCTCTACCTCGGAATTCCGTTCGCCTTCGATGTAGACATAGGTCCGAATTTATCTGTATCAGCGTTATCGAACGAAATCCTTATCATCATTGAAGAGTGTACGTCCGGCGGAGAGACGGAGTGCTCGCAATGGCAGTCTCGTTGTCTCTACGACTATTCTCGAGGGCTCGAAAATTTCTCTCTCGTCACGAAAAAAAAAAAAACAACAACAAGAAAAAAGAGGGGAGAGAACGAGAAGAATACGTTGATGTGAATAAGAACGGTCGAGGGGCCAGCTATGGGGGGCCCCGATGCGGTCGCGTAGCGCCGGGGCTCAAATTAAAATCGGGTTAGAGTGGACGAAGAGAAGGGATCCTCTTCGAAGCCAGCGGGTCTGCCATGAGAATAGCTTGTGTTCAACTTTCTTGGTGGAAAGTCACTTAAAAAGTCGTTAGGTGACGACGACTCCGAAGGTGTTCGGCTTTTCTCCCACAACAGTCGGTCGTACTACGAGGTACTATCTCTGCCGTTGTTGCTGGATTTCACGCGGTCAGGAGCCGGATGAGCAAGGGCCAGTCGCATAGTTTCTCTGTAATCGCATATACAAAGTGGGGCACAAAAATTATTGTACGAGCATACGATGTTGTATGAGACCCATGTCGGAGTCCCATACATCGATCGAACGGAAATGTCCGATGTCGGTGCAACGATTATCGATTACCTAATGTTTGTCTCCGTCTCCGAAATATTCGTCGATAATTGTCTCGCCGATCTGAGAATAATCATCGGGCTATCATTGATTCGCCGGATCGTATGATGTAATAATCGTGTCAGTGATGGCAATCGGGAAACAGGTGTGTATTAGTTGAGATTGCATGTGGATTGCTCTTTCTCACGCAAGCGTGCCTCATAAGCGCTTCGTGAAGTTTCTATATACGGTTGTTTATTGACGCGCAATAATAATACAACCATCGTCACACGAAAGTGCGATATTTTCCGTGGCTGCGCGCACGGCGGCAAACTAGCCGGTACGTCCGAAGGCTCTCATCTTGAGTCTGACAACTGGAGAAGCTACCGTTTTCCACAACGTTATAACCATCAGACGTGAGATTGAGCAATCGGCAAAGGTCATAGTATTGCTTCTGCTCATTCGAATGGCGTAAGATAACGCAAGTGGATAATCGTCTATACCGACTTTGTCGAAAGACCCGATGGTTATACGTGAAACGACTTTTCCAGGTTTCGATCGGAATTTCAATCGATATTTCATAGGAAAAAAAAGATGACAAGCACCGTGCTTATTCGCAATATAATAATAAGATATTATCGATTCAACGATAAATGCTCGCCGCTGTTAACCGTGGGGAAGAATTAATCTCGATGTACGCATTTGACTCACCCCATCGAGCAAGACTCGCGAGAGAAACGACTGCGCGCTTTCGCAAACACGTGCCGTCGGGACAATTACGATTTTCTAGGAACGAGCTTACAGGGTACCTCGGAGTATGTTCACCGGGGAAAGACTGAAAGCATTATTGCACACCGAGAGAGCCGATAGTTGTGGATCTCAGGCGATACGACGGAGGTTAAGTGTGACGAAGGAGTGTCGCAATAGCCGATATCCACAACCGCCATTGATGGTACTCGTGGATAAGCACTCCTGGCATTATTGGAGAAATCGCGCTGAGATATCGCACCAACCATCGGACAATTAACGCCACATCTCTCGAAGAGAGAAACGCGCCATCTCGGACGTCCCCCGTCCGAGCCGTTACATCATTGCCGTCTCGTGAAGCCGCGATTATGGAATCTACGGAAGCATAATTATTCAAATTTATTTTATTTTTTTCTTACTGTACAAGTCACCGTGAATTAAGTGTGGAATGCGAGTCAAAAAGTCAGCTCGCAGTATATTCGCGACTCGCTCAAAACGAGAGTGCGTAATTCCTTTACGCGTATGTCTTAGTCGGAATCCGAGTACCGAGTATCCAAGCAACGGCTCGAGACGATAAGGAAACGAGCATGGGCTGCATAATTCTTCTCGGGGCCGCCTTCTTCCACCTTCCGCAGGAGCGAATGAACCGTGGATGCTGCTGTTGATTGCACGCTCTGTTCCGCAGGACGGTTAGCGTAGGCGTAGCGGCGAATAAGTCACTCGAGCCGAGTGGTCCTTTCTTTCTTTGCACATTCTCTCGTTGATGTTCGAAAAAGGGCAGATAAACTCATTGCCGGTAGCGTTCACGGAGGAAACCTTAACTCGTTTCGACCTTTCGCGGGCCCGCCGTCAACTTTGGCAAACCAATGTGTATGTATATGTCTATTTTAATTCACTCTCCTCAATTTAGCTACCGTGCTGCGATAGCCGGTCGATCGATAGCGATGTTAATTCTATATAGGATGTCTTTTCCGTTTCTCAGCCGACTCGTCCACTTTGCCGTCACTCCGATACCAGCGCTCATCCACGCGGGCACGCGCGTACGAAAGGACAAGTCGGTTCCTTTGATCGGGCGGCAGCTTCGTCGACATCGGAATCGCAAAAATAGAAATCGATAAAGGCGCCACCCAATGTATCCAGATACACACGACGGTTGGGTAGATGTCTCACCGACAGGACAAAATGATTAACGAGCTTTATTGCGATCCTGGCTTACAAACAGGTTCTTCTTGCCAATAATCAATCGCCTGCCGGTCGGAGTGGTCAAAACCGTAGTGGTTAATCGTTTCGTTTTCTCGGGGAACAAATGGATTTGGAGAAATTCAAGCCATCCGCTACAGCTTCATCGCGTTCGATCGAGGCGTCGATCGGCCGTATCTGCATTAGAGAAACGACAGGAGGGTATCCGTTTCGCGAACGTTTGACAAGAACAGGACGGGCGTCCCACGCGGGTCCGTGAACGGCCAAATTGACTCGACATCTAAATCGAAGGAGGCGGTGCTACAAATCTTTCGGAACAGTGGGTCTCTCGAAGGAGCTCGTGAGGAAAAAGAGCTACCGTGCGCGTCGCGGTATAGGTGTACCACGACGCTCGACGGTCGAACGATAAATTCTCGCCGCGAATTCGAAATTCGTTACACACGCAACAAGTAACATAATGCCGATCTCGAATCCCGCCGCCGATGCTATTGCCACTTCGGCACGAGGCTTCCGTCCCCAAACTCGAACGCGTAGGATGAAACCGAGAATCGAGATTTAATGAGAATCGGGACACGGTCATCGAGTTTTTGAGAGGATGCAGAACATTCTCGACTGTGAATAATCCCCCCCCCCCCTACCCCTTGGATTCGATCTCATTATTTTATATACGACGTCTTCGTACCAAACTAAATTTATTTTCATGTCATATGTATGACCGGTTTCGTATTTAACCGGATTATTTTTTTTTTTAGCATTCGATTGTTACAAAAAACAATGTTATAGGTATTGTTTATTCAATGACACGTTGACAATACGGAAAAGGGCAACGGTATTAGAATTCGATAGATCCGTCGTCGTGTACCACGACGCCGAACCATAGACAATTAATTAGTGTTGTAATTAGGGAGCGTCGAGACACTGAGAAACATAGCTACAAGCCCAAGAGTCGAGCCAATCGCCTCCTTCTGTGTAGAAACGGAACCCAAGCCGGAGCAGCTATGTTAGATAGCGAAGGAAATTAAGACGTCTACATGTCGCGCGTGGGTCTGTCCCCAGCGGCATTAGTCCGGTCCCCAATAGTCCCCCCCCCCCCCCTAATCCCACTCCCTTGTATCTTGCCAAGTAGCTACTGACCGAGCGAGTTACCTACACACACTTGAATATCCGACGGAATTTTCATGATCTTTAAAAATATTTAAAAATATATAGATATTTTAGTGAAGAATTAAAATGCAGCCTGAATTTCGCGAAATTCTCCTGTATTCAATATTATTTTAAAGCAAATCGCCTTCCCCTGCATCTCGATTAAATTTTGTCCACACACGCTCGTCATACCCGGCCTGGCTCCGAGAATCGTGCGGTGCTCGTCGCTCCACCCTGTCATTCGACCATGCCCCGTACGCCCCCCGGCACCTGTTGACTTCTCTAGCTCTCGGGACCGCTTGATTAACGACTCACCTTCCTAAATCACGCGGCGGCTCTCGCGACTTCTTACCACCTTCGCTCTCGTTCGCCTCGGGGCCTTGTTGCTGTCCGCTATGGCGCCGTTTTCCACACGCCGGTAACAACACGAGCCAAAGGTGTGCCGCGAGCAGAGACGGCAACAATATTGCACATAAACGGCGACGGGTAAAAAAAAAAAAAAAAAAAGAAGAAATGCATAAATAAACGTAACCGGAACGGAAACGATTTAATGCATTCCGTTGCAACGGAACCTTCTCCGAAATAATTTGATCGCAACTTTGCTGACGTTCACGCTTGGAACGAGAAAGAGAAACGAGCCAAAAAAAGGTTCGGCTCGATACGCGGCTAGCCGGCTACATGCTGACCGAGGATTCATGCAGTTTTCCTGGCATAACCTGGCATAACGAGAACGGACTATTCGCGGTGCATACCATACCGGTATGTGTCCGGGCGTGGATAAAAGTTCCCGTACACGTACGAGAGTCCTGACTGAGCACGCTGTGTACGAGCCAGAGTTGGACGGCCGGCGCGCAGCTCTCTCGGCGATTCCACGCACATTTGCATTTACCTACTTGAATCGGTTCGCGAGAATGGACGGAGGTTCTCGGAAGGCGAGCAAACGGCCAACTACTGGTGTATATCTTGCGCACCGTCCGAGAACCTCCCGTCCAAGGAATGAATTAAAACGCGAAGCAGCCGAGGTGAAACATTTCGTTCATACGCGTCTCGTTGGCACACTGTCTTCTACTTTCAGGCGAGAATCGAATCAGACGCTGAATCGTCATCGAAATGAAATTATTGGGACAGAATGTGATCTCAAAAAGATTTATCGGCTGTTGGCCGATGACGTGTATCTGGTCGGTGTGCTAGACACTCGGGTCTCTAATACCGTAAATTTAAATATTCTACTCCCCGGCATTAACATATGTCCCACGGACTCGTTAAGGGGGTAAATTAATTGTATAATGAAATCGCTTAAACAGAATCGACTCGCGACAGCCGCCTACCTCCTAGTTCCTAGTCTCCGGCCAAGTGTCCGGGCGTTGCACTTCTCATGATACGCGGGGAAGAAGAAAATTGCGAAATATCCTCTCGATTCCGTACATTCGCCTCGCTGGCTCTTGATTAATCGCTGCCGATAAATCATCACAGCGGCCCTCGTACATTCGCGCCCCAGTATATCTCTAATACTGTATACGGTATGGTCAGCGATGAAATTTATTTATTTTTTATTGTCGCGCGAATGAAACTAAAACCGGAAATTGGCCCTCTCGATTTCACCGTGGAACGATGCTAAACGGGAAAATGATATGTGTGGAAGACAGGAGTGCGCGCTAACGCCAGGCCCGGGGCAATCAGGATTGGAAGAGTGCGCGACTCTTCGCGCGAGTGCGGAGACTTAGAGGAGCAATTATCCTAATGGATGCAAAGTCGCGCCCTGCTCCCTGCACCCGGAATGGTAATGAGTCGATATCACCGCATACCGGGCTCTTGTATCCTCTCACGAAGCGTCTGGGGCCGCTCGCCAAAAAACGATAAAGAAACAAGAAAACGGAAGGGAAAAAAAAACCCCGACGAAGAAAGATTGAGACTCGGAGTGAGAGGGGAAACAGGGAGAGAAACGCGAACCGCGGCGCGGTCGTCGAACATCCTACGGTGTCTCACCTCTCGCGCAGTCCTCGCACTGCCAAATCTACGGCCGATCTCCATTCCGCTCCCTCACACCTCCGACATTCACACTCTTTCGCTCGCGTACGAGCTCCCTTCCGCTCCCTCGTACTCCAGCTACTGCCGTTCGCGAGACCCTCGCTCGGCAACTGTACCGGTAGGATACACGAGACAACAAGTATTTCGCGGTTCCCGAGGGTTACAAGAGATGAACCGTATACCGCGTATCGTTGCTCTTTTGCTCTACATAATTCCCAAAACAAAACGAACCTCAAAATAGTAGCCCCAAAATACCAATTCGTATATACGAAAGAAAAGAGGGTTTTTTTTTTTCCTTTTCAGGGCAATCTGACGTCCAATATTAACGAACAGTGTTTATACATTTCCCCTAGTGGAAATGACATACGGGACCGGTACTGATCGACGCGGCGCCGAAACTGGCAGTCCCACTAGCATTATTCTATTGGAATGACAGAGTGTCATCGATGATTCAACGATAGACGCAATTGTGTATTTGAGCAACACAATTAGATTGTCTCGATGGGGTATAGAATTATGGTAGCGAAACCGTAGCAGCGAAACCGTGTCCGCGAACGGAATCTAATGCACGATTGAGGTCTTCCCGGGACTCGTCCATGAACCACCACGAGAGAAAGACCGTACGAGAAATTCCAGGGAATCGTGCAGGATTAATCGCGGAATATTGCGCCAAGGGACTCCCTCCGGTCAGGTTGTTCTCCGGTCAGCAGGGAGTCGAGGCCAACGATATGAACAAGAGGATGAGGAAAAAAAAACAACTCGGCGTGCGCGACACTTGCAGCACAAGTCGTGCTCACTTCGCGATGTTTCGTCCGCTCGGTGGTGACTTCCAGGAACGAAAGTGGTGACAAGTGCAACACTGTTCGCTCAATGAATATTATTTGTCCCACCTACCAATTAAAGAAGATACTCTGTATAATTGAGAAAATTTCGATCCGTCAGTTCGATTTCTTTTGTATTCCAATTAAAAGTATCACCCAACGATTTTAAACGATTCGATTGCGATGCCTTTGCCTAAACTTCACAAACGCAGATCGAATGAACCACGCCTACCCAGATGCAATCGACCGCTACTTGCCTCGCATGGTGTATATTTCTATTCATCCGATCTACTGCCAAACTACACCGTCATGCCCGATTACTCGACTCCGATGCAGTATCGTACATATCCATAGGGTACTTGTAACCGTATCACTCACTTGTTCCACAGAGGTTTCTCCTCGCTCTCTGGGTCATCGACATTTTCTATGCTCTTTTTGACATTTCGGCGGATTAATCGGACGAAGCAGCGTTCGGATGATCAGAATATTTCGAACGAACGGAACATTTCACTTTATCGAAAGTGCGATGGATTAAGAAAAAAAAAAAAAAAAAAAAAAAAAAAAACCAAAACGCATTTCGCTCAAATTCAGTCGAAACATCGAGGCATTCTGAGTAAAAAAAATCTGAGTTAAATATATGAAGGAAGATTGACCATTCGCATAAAAAGGTGCAACACCGTTCGATAAACACTGATCGTTTCGCACGATGTGAACGATTGCCGCGTACTGACCTCCGAACGCAGCGAGCACCAGCTTTTGTAGGAAAGCCTATACCGTCGAACAGACGTTCTTGCGTTGAAACATCTGCACGGTGCATTGATTGAAACTTGAACCAGCAGCGAAAAAAGGGGTGCAACCTTATCTCTGAGAAGACGCAAAGTGCATTTTACCGATCGGCGATGACCGTCTATATGCCGTATGACGAACGTATACTCTTGCACTTGGTTGTTTTTTTTTCTTCCTCTCCGATGAAAGGGGTTCTCGGATATATTACCCCCTTAACCGCATTCTAATTGATTTTCCTCCCATGGCTAAAGGTTTCGTTATGCAGTAGAATCGATCGGGCTAATTCCAGTACCGTCTCTTGTTCAATTTAAAGTCCGCAGATAATACAACACAACAACAAAAACATTGCCGATAGTTGTAAATTGCTTATCTCCCTTCGGAACATTCGAATCAGTTGACGATTCGAAATAAAACAAAATGTGCGTGGATATAAAGTACGGCGAAAAAAAAAAAAAAAATAAGCATCATCGTCGATGAGAAGTGACAGAAGGGAACAGCTGTCATCGAGGTTGCCTCGTGATACTATGGCTCGCGTTCTCGATGAGACTGCAGCTGCTGTGCAAACGAGAGTGAACGAACGAGCGAGCAAACGATACGGCGAACAAGATCGGCGGGCCAATTTGCTCGGCGCTCGACGAAACAACTCTTGCCTCGTAGATCGGAAGCCGATGACATCGCGTCCCAGTGGATTCTATAGTTGCTACCTACATCTGATTATGTTCAATGCCAGTTCCGCAATTGTTTGTTATGCATCGGTAGAAAATTTAAGGACTTCGAATAGAAATTTGAGTGGTCGCGTCCATCGGACATGTCTTTGCATCATTGAAAGTCAACCGTGAGCAACCGTTCTATGAGCTTTAGTGACCGACGCTCAACAACCGAATTTCAGTTCTGTGCAGGGCGTTTTTTTTTTTCGTGGAAAAGTTTCTCGGTGATATCGCGATGAAAGCGACAAAATTGCAGGCTGAAGATAGATCGGATGCGACTTGCCGAAGATGCCATGTCCGATGGTTCGGAAAACAAAACAAAAAAAAATTGAACACCTAGCTAAAACGAGTTTCCCATAATATTGCGTCAAGTTCGTTAGATAATGCAGGCGACTTAACCCCCGTTCGAGTTGATGCGCGGCTTCTAGGCAGGAACGACAACAACCACCGCGTCATTATAGAGTAGGCAAAGCCGGCATAATACCGTGCTGATACTCGGCCGGGAAGCTCAGCGTCGACGCGGGGAAAGCCCGTCCGTACACCGCTGGAATAAATACGCGTACCCTCGATGCTTGTGTCAAAGCCGTGCATAGCCGCGCGATTTGAACTACGACAAATAACCTCGACGTACACGATCCATCGGCGGTCCGAGTAATACGTATACGAGGCGCGAGAGTTCAACACATCGAGGTTTGGTCATCTATTGGATTATTCCAAGTGTATAGCTGGGAAACGCGGTTAGCGGGCATCGCGGACTTAGAGTTTGTTGGATTCGGGATGAGAGTAATCTCATTTGCCACCCCCCCGACCACCCTGATCAGCCTATCCTCGGATACCAGGGGTGAGCAAACCACGCCCTGTATGGAGACGCGTGACGAAACGACGACGACGACGTCGATGATGAGGATCAAATGGAAAACATGCGGTAATTGGTGCATAACATTTACACGAAGCATAGGCGATGGCTATTTGGACGGTGAGGTGTCGAGTAGTGAAGCGGCTGCCGGTGAAGCCCCCGCTCTCGAAGTGCGAAACCCGTGTGTTTCTCCACTTGTATTCCAAGTCCGATCAAATGCTCATTCTTCGATGATTTTTTTTTTTTTTTTTTTAATTCCTTTTTCTCTGTCATCAAAGTCTGTCCACCCTTTCGCAGATCGCACAAGAGCGCGAGGAAGTTAGTATTTGTCTAATTTTTTTTTTTTTTTTTTTACGTTGTTTCAGCTGAAAACTTCATGACGGTTTTTTCGGATTTCAAGCAGACCGCTATCAGCAGAATGTTGGACACCCCTGTGTCGAGTGGTCAAGCGTGTGATGTGATTAGTTACCACTGGGGTGGAATTTTGCCCTCGACCCGACTTCGACGTCGTCCTTGTTTGTGGTAACACCCATACGTTCACGCTGATCCAACCGTCTAAATCCAGTGTATAAGGCTTTCCAGACAGTAGGATTAAGTCATGATATCGTGGAGCATCGAGTTGCAATGCCAGGGACAAAAGATTGCACGTTACTCCAGTGCGGTAAAAAACACTGCGTAAGACGCGTCAATTCAGCGGGACCGAGTAATAGTCATCTCGTTTACAGATCTGCGTTAAGAGATTTTAATGAACCTCATTGTATGTTTCGCTATAGCCAACCTAGCGTCGAGCCAACATCGATTTCGTTGTTCGAAAGAATATGTAATTTTTGTTCTCTCCGGTCACCTCGATGGGCCGCCGGAAGAACGAAGGATAATTACATGTTTGGTTATCGAAAAACAAAGGTCGTTTCTGAGGCACACCCGGTCCCGGGGCCATCCCTTCCGTATCTAAATTGGTTGGATGCAGGCGCGGCGTACGACTGTGAGCATACGAGGATCGCTCGTAAACATCGGAAGGTGAAGCAGCGCGGCGTGCAGCCCGAGTATATCAGTACACCGGGGTAATTCGCTACTTGCCGATCCGATGTTTCTGCCCGAGCATCGTTCACATGGCGAGACCCCTCCGTTTCGAGAAGCGTAACAACTTTGGCGGGCAGGTGCTCCGCTACACGCTCGGCATGTTCCGGCGCCCCGGCTAATCCTCCGATTATCGAACACGGACCCGGTCTTTTGGCAACGCTCGGAGAATACGGTTACCACGCCACGAGTCGGCAATCGTATCTCTGCAACGAGATACAACTCCGTAATTCGACTTTTCATTAAACAGAAACGCATTTGTTTTTGCAACAACGAATTCATCGAATATAGGAGACTATGGCGTTAAATTGTGAAGGCCGGGTACGACCTACGCTCCCTCGCGCGGTCCATCCTCGCACCGTCGTGCACCACATCGCGACGAGTATAGCCACAATACAGCATGGGCGCACGCACGATGACGTGATTACGTGACCGTTAAAAACCTGACCTAAGCGACTGGCGGTTCTGGTGGTCCGGTGTGTCTGTGGAGGTGCCACACGCCGACAGCACCGGGGCACGGGGCCCTGACGGCACGCCATCATCGTATATAGTATATCTAGAGCTACCTGCCAATTAATTAAACACAGTACGAAACCGTCTATATTCCTAGAATAAGTCAACAAAGGGGATTATCATGTTATACCCGGCGCTGTATAACTTGGTACCGGCTATCGGGCATTGGACCTTAGTTGGATACCTCAATTAGCTCTGCTTTATATTCAATTGTTATCGAAAGGTCATATAGTTTTTTTAACGCCAGTTTTCCTCTCAAGTCCAAAGAAACCGTACGTTAATTGAAAGGGATTTTATTACGAATATTAAAGAATCTCGCGAGGGAGACTGTGGGAAGGCGATTATAATCGTGATGGCCTTGTAACGTTTTTTTTTTTCGAATGGAATGGCAATTGGAAGAGAAGCAAACTATCGAGCGGAAGTCGTTTCGGATATACGAACAACGAGACTGAACCGCGCGCTCATTATCTGCCACGGTAACGATGCTCGGAGGTGTTAACAAAATCGTGAAAAACCAACAAAAATAAGACGAACGCAGTCGTTGAGCCTCCGCGGCCTCGGTGCCTTTTCTGTTTTGTGACTAACTCTTCCCGTTGAATTAACCGATAGAAAAACAACGACCCGACGTCTATGCCCTCGGGGGAATTTGAGAAACGCTCGAGAAATTGTGACGAAATCAAATGAATTTTTTCACTCACCGACATTACTCGATTATCGGCGAGAGTTTCAATTTTTTTTTTTTTTTTGTTCCTGTTGGAGGACCTAGGTCAATATAGGTGCACTCCAAGAGACGACTGTTCCAAGAAGGATGCCGACTCTTCCATTTTAACCGAGAAAATAAAAACAGAAGGTTGCATGCTTGTTTCCGCGAACGATGAAAGGTTTCCGAAGCTCACCGGTTAAATTGGCCGGGAGTTGCGCACCCGGACTGATGAAGAAGTAACAATCGTATCCCTCGCTGGGACGGCCGCAGTGTCGGTGCATAAAAGGAATCAAATAATTATTCTTTCGCCGTGCGCGAGACTATGCCGCGCGAGACGCGAGAGTCGAAGGAGAAAAAGAAAAGAGTCACGATGGAGTGAGAGATGAGTTTAACTTTATTACCACGGGCCCGAGACTCCTCGTCGTTATTGGTTCCGTCGATACGCAGTCGACGAGGAACAAGAAAGATACGGACTATGCACAACCGCTCGCTAAAATGGCATGCGAAAACATATAGATTAATTTAGTTTATTCCACTCGTGGCTCAAATTCTTCACCGGAATTGAAGATATTTTGATGTAAAACAGAAGGCGCGGTGACTCGCGGTTGTATCGCAGAAGGTCGTAGAGCGCGCGTGTCTCTCCTACATCTGGATAGACGCGGAAAGAGACAGATCGAGGGGAGCAGATGGAACTTGAATTGCGTTATTCGATTTCGATCTCCTTCGAAGGGGGCGCAGTCGATCGATCCCATAAATATCTGGAGGGTAATATTGTGCCCGCCCGAGGGATAATTACGTATCAGGCTGACTCGCCAGGGGCAGACGCTCCGGGGCGGAGAACGCATCGGGACTGCAGCAGAAGCAGAATCGGGCATGCATCGGCAGTGTGCGCAGCGTGCAATGCGTAGTCGCGGCACGCCTGACCCTTTGACTCGACGATATAATTGTTGCACTCGCGGCCACATTCGAATACGCAGAGGGCCCCGCCGAAGTACGTGGCCATTAGTGGCTATAACCATTACCCGATTCGACAGAATTGCTCGCGCATCCGAGCCAGGTTAGAGAACTCCTCCCCCACCGCTACGCTGCAGCACGGTATATTTATACCAGAGCTGCCTCAAACTATCCTCATGTACGTTCTTTAGTTACCTCAAAAATTTGCATTTTATCCAGTAAAGTGGTCACGCTTCGAAAGAAGATCGTCGCCGAGTGCGGTATTCGAGGACGCGGAAGTATCCTTATTTTTCGGTTCATTAAATTTTCTTTAAATAAAAGAAGAAGAAAATTAAATTGTTTTTTAACCTTTCAATTGACAATTTTTATTTTTTTTTTCCTCGATGAGAGACACCAAATGAGAGAAGAACTTTGTAAAATTCGGCACGAAAAGCTTTCTTTGGCATGTATCATTATTATTTATTGTCCGTAAAATAAAAGATGGAAAAAAATCTGGGAAATTGTTGGTAATAGCACGTGGCGCGTATCCCGAGAGATGAGCACAAATGAAGACCTTAGCGGAGAAAGAATTCGCCCGCGGAACAATCGAACGCAACCGATTCTCGTTTGTGAAGAGTATACGCAGGCACAAGCACACCCTCCAATGGTGGGCACTCATCGACGTTAACTTAAAACGGAAGGTAAACACAAAGAGAGTCTGGGCAAGCCATGAAATAAGTAAGTATATATATAAACGCGTTTAAGAAATTGTCGAGTTCGTCCGGGTTCCCTTTCGTTTCTACGTAAACGTACTTTCTCGTCTTTCCCACGACGATAATCGTCCCATCCTTTAGTTTGCTTTGGACCAGCTGACGTTTTACTCGTTCGCGATGATCGTAAAACTAATTGACCGGCGACCACTTTACTCTCCCAACTTGCTCGATTATTTCGTCTCATATCGCAGTAGTATTTATTTCTTTGTATTTCTTCGCTACGAAAAAGGACACCGAGAAGGAAGCGATTAATACATATTTTTTAATATTCTCATCAACAAAGATTTTATCAACGTTCAGTTTGTGTTTGTGTGTTTGTGTGTGTGTGTGTGTGTGCATGTATGTATAAACTCGAAGTGAGCCAAACGAGAGCTTAATGGGATCCATAAAAGCCATACGGAACTGCTGCCAAGAAGAACAAAACGAGAAGAACCTCCGAAAAGAAGGCCGTTGAGGCACCTTGCGGATCTCGCCCTCTTAATGGGATTAACCCCTGGTGCACTCAACCACTGCAAACTCTTCTCGTCCCGTAACAGTTGCGTATAATTGAACGAATGGCAAATTAAACCCGACTGAATATCGTATCATCGATTCGAATGATTTTGCTTCTTTTACCGAGCGAACCGAGCTTTGGTTCGGAGCCACCTGCGAATCCTCTTACTATTCTTCGCTTGCCGGCTCATCGGTTCCACTGAAAAAGACAGCCGTACTGGTGATTGAGCAAAGACCCATTAGGATCATTGAGGAAATCTTAAAAAATACTAAATATTTACTCACGTGCAATTAGTAATTGCACAAAGAGCAAAGAGTCCTTAGCCACGAAAATACCTAAGCATGACAAACTGAAGTAATAAAAATGGACATCTCACATCGGTGTGCCCTATTGGGAAATTGCATGGAGCGTATATAATTCTAATAATCATCTAATAATCGCGAGCAAAGAGGGTGACGGATGAGGGAACTGGCATAACCAGTGATGGAACACTCGTACGGTGATGCAACTTTTGCGTCAAGAGAAAGCCGCTTGCGAATTACACTTTACTGTAATACGCCACACTAGATCGGAAGCCCGCGAGCGAGTGTAACAACAAAAGTGGAGGGGCATGAGCACAACAGTAGAATGCATGGTGCAATCGGCATAACGCATAATGCGTAACATTGGCTCATGCCCTCATAAACTCGAGTGAATTCTGGGAGCCTGTACGGTCGAAGCGCCGAGGTCTCCCGCTTGCTCGGAACCCTCGAAAACAATTATCATGGAGTGATTGAGTAGAACAGAAGAGGAGTAAGTATAACAAGAAGAACAAGAGCAGAACGGTCGATGATCACCTGGCAAAATCCCACGCTCAATCTCCTCGGCTCTAATTCTTTTTCTTTTCTTTTTCGTATTTCTTCTTCCTGTTTCGCGTTTTCCCCTCTATCATCTGCCATTGAAAAAAAAAAAAAAAAAAAAAAAAAAAAAAAAAAAAAAACCTATATTCCTGTCAATCACACTATTCCACGAGCTTGACGGGCAATCCAATTAACCCTCGTTGATACATCTAATTGAGACGTTGCAGAAATACACTGGTCCTTAACCTAGGTTTTTTTCCCCTCGATTCTCGTCGAAACTACGAGAAAGAGTTCGCCGGATAAGCGATAATCCAGTTTGCTTCTATTTTGCTTGGGCATTCGAAACACGGATAATACCTTTCGGTGGCAAGAAAGTTGTAAGCGCCACTAAATGCTCCGGCCTTCTCGGACTTTTGTGAGACGAAAAAAATAAAGGGAGAGGAAATGCGTTGAGCTTCTTCTCCGAGTTAGCCGCTGCAGCACAAAAGGCGTTAACCCCACCAGCTATTTAATTACAGAGAGAGCTCCGCTGCTACCTCCCTCTTCTTCTCGATCTGTTCGGAGCGTTACTGCTTTGACGCTGGAGAAATTGAGAAATAATAATCATTTGCCAGCTGGCCCCTTCGAATTAGCTTCTAGCACGCGCAGCAGAAAAGAAAAAACAAAAATTATATTGCCGTACTATTTAACCTTTGCATACTCAATTTCGTATCACGATACTCATAGTTCTCCGTAACATTAACTTGCCTGCAGGTAATACTTGACGATCGACGGTGATGCAATTTCACTTGGGCTACGATTTCACGTGTGAATCTTGACTTTTCAAAGTGTCCACACATATCGTTACTTTAAGAGGGTAATATTCTTTGGTTGAGTACAGATTCCTTGGCCCGAAAATCCGGCTTAGAGACCCGATTAATCCTGATCCTCGGAGTCAGAGAATTTACTGTTTCGTCTTCGCATTCCGCAAGACTCATGGCGAATCATGAAATCGAATCGATTTGTAAAAATGTCCACGCTCGTTAGGTCGTTGTAGCACCACAAGTCCTTCCCGCCCTCGTCCTCGTTACTCAACTCGTACGATGTGTAAAAAAAAAAAAAAAAAAAAAAAAAATATATATATAACACGGACATCGCCCTTCCACTCCGAGTCAACCGACGCCATGCGCGTTATTGCATATTTATAAAAATGCAAATTTTAATTGCCCTAATAGAAGAACGCGGGATTGATAATTGCAGTTAAAACGCTTTCATCAGCAGCATCGTGTTTCTCGTACCATATACAACCGCAACTGGCGATACGTTTCAGATCGCGAGCACGGCTTTATAATACCTTCTTCTTTTCTTTTCTTCTCTTGGCATTTGTTTTTTCTATGCTCCGCGTAATATAGGATACTGCCTGTAATAAATATTAGGTGCATACTTGATGAAGTCAGAGAGGGAGAGAGCCGGGAAGCGCCGCTACCGCGCGCCTTCGGCCTCTTCGGCGTCTGGTGCTTCCTCTGCTCGGTCGATCCCAAACCCCAGGGACCATTACGTCCGCCGGTCAGCGGGCACAGCCGCTCCGGTCGCATGGCAATAATTAATATGCATTCCTAATTAGCGTAATTAACGATATAATTGATATTATTTTCAACGCAAAGAGACAGCCTGGTATCCGCATAAATATATATCATGTATATTCCGTCACCTCGCCGATCCGACCAATTTATTTTCCACACTTGACCGAAAATGCTGCTTCTTATCCCTTTTTCCTTTTCTGGACCGGGAATTCACCGATTACATAATGTAATGAGTATGGGTCATCGGTGCCATACTTAACGCAAAAATATATTGTTCATACGTTAAATATACTTTTTATATTGCCGATATTATGTATATCTGAATATCGATTAATAATTATGTTTATATATTCCGTCACTTTTTCGGCCGCAACGAGCGATCCGATCAATTCCTTTTACACACATTGCTGAAACTTTCCTTTTCTTATCTTTTCCCTTTTTTGGACCGGGCGTATATTTCTGTGTCGGGATCGTTAAACCGGCCACGGGTGACCTTTTTTATATTTAATTTTATCTTCTTCTTTCACTCGAGTTAATATTAGTTTCAAATCAATCTCCATACAGTCCGCTGTCTCTTCTGCCGCATAGTTGGTACTATAGCGTATCTCTTTGCGGATCTCTGGTTCTCGGATAAACATCTATACTGTAAGAACTCGAGCTAATTAGCGTTAATCGCGAAACGGGTGCAGAGAAAGAGAGAGAGAGAGATATAGTTAGGAATTTTCGAGGAAGAGATGAGGAGGCCTTGCCGGCCTTAACGACCTCGTATCGGACTCTCATGAGTTTCTTGTTCCTCGAGGCTTCGTATACGCGTATATATATATATGTATATAAACTGCCTTTCAGTCCTGGCTAAACGTTGATGACCAAAAATTGCATCTGGGCGTGGCACTCGTGCGCATTAATTAGCGCTAGTATCGTCCCGGAATACCTAGTATCGGATACGCGTCTGCCCGTGTGTTCTTGGATAAGAAAACAGCAAAACCTCTCACTTTCCTTCGCGTGGCGAGCATACATTTTTTTTTTCCTTCGTATTACTATCCGCTTTGGAGGCTGTATGGAGTGACGGAAGAAGAGAAGACCTTTTGCCGGATCCATTCGACGCCTAATCGGAATTGGGCATCCATCCGGTTCCACGATCGCAGAATCTACGGACGGGAGGAGCTGTCTCCGTTTTGCGCCTATATATGTATACACAACGATATATGAGCTCTCATCGTGAACTGGTAAGGCGTGCAAATTGGAAGCAGGTGAAATACTTTACTCGTTCGGGACGCGCGATAGCGATGAGATAATAGTCGATAAGCTCTCAGCCACCATCGTTCGGTAATTCTTTGACTTGCCGGGCGTGTGCCCCGATATAATTAACGGCCGCGTATCGCGATGCTCCACGGCAGTTGGACGCCAGAGCAACGTACTCTCCGCGGTATCGATCGTGCGAATAAATCAAAAAAATTCGACGCTAATGAAAGCCACGGCGCGTGTAGAACTGAACCTGCCAATAAACGACCGTGTGTACAAACGACAAAATGCTAAACCAACGAAAAGCAAGGAGGATTTTCTATGCCTGGATGATTTTGGCAAAAAGACATCATTGGATAAACACTCTCCGACCGTGATGGAATTCATCGAGTAACTACATGAATTACGCACTATCGATCGTGCTTCAATCTTGACGCACAAGTATTTTATAGGATCCGC
The DNA here is from genome assembly GCA_963922035.1 of Amblyjoppa proteus. NCBI lineage: Eukaryota > Metazoa > Arthropoda > Insecta > Hymenoptera > Ichneumonidae > Amblyjoppa > Amblyjoppa proteus. The sequence continues at coordinate 24,514,275 of OY998235.1, forward strand.
ACGATCGTATAGGCATATGGCAGGTGCAAAAGCTGACGTGCAGAGCTCGAGCGCGGAAGCGTGCTAAACGTTTAACGCGCCTTATTTACAGGATCGTTTATATAAAACTGCGGTTGATAATTGCCGCGTAAACAGTCGAGCGAGTGAATGGAATTAAATGGATGACAACGAGATCTGCAAGACACTTGCGAAATTAAATGAAAAAAATAAATAAAAAATTCGCGATGATCGGTATTAATGAGAGAAAACTTCACTTTATTTACATTTTTTTTTTACTCGCTCAAGCTCAATAAGTACGCTAAACGATGGGATTAATATATCCGGGCGAAAGAGTCGACAGGGAAGATTACTCCATGCGGATAACGCCTTGCAATGAACGCTCTTTGGTGTTATTGCATGATTTATTGAGGTTTCGAGTGCACCTGAAAGTCACACATACATTGGGATGCGGGCACGCATTATTAGGGTCATTCAGGATTATGTGACCGCCCGGGTGAAATTGCCAATCGGCCAGCTGGTGACACGGAATCGAGTATGCCAATACGCAGTGACATTCCAACCGTATCGGCACGATTTTCATTTATTCGAACAATGTTGCCATATCACTCGACATTGAATTCGTTCGACTCTAATCTTGAAAATATTTACCGAAAGAATAAAGATAAACTATAGAATTAATAATTATCAAACCATTGTAATATTTTGGGAAAAGAAAAAAAATTGTTTGCATACAACTTAACTGTTGTATGCTTAACACCAACTGCGAAAAAATCGTCCAAAACAATTGTCCATTTATATTTACCGCTATAGTAGAGAAAACATGAATGTTTCCCCGCTGTTGCTAATAAAAAGTATAAAGAATTTGAAAAATTGGGATAGCCCTAGTGGTAAAAACTACAATTTTGTGGACAAATTCTTATTAGACGAATTGTTTTAGACATTTTTTTTTTTTTTTCGTTTGCTTGTCGTTTTTCGATTCTCGTTTTTCTTAGGCGAATTGTTTTAGACGAATATTCTGCAAATCGCTTAATCCTTTTGCTTCTAGAATAGAGTTCATCGTATTTTCGTGTATGAAAAATTGTACACCCTAGCATTAACGGGGGAAAAAAAGAAAAATCTTTTGACAGGGAGCCAGATCTGAAATTAATACGGCAAGGATTTACGAGTTCTGTTCCGAGTTCCGTGCCTTATACATGGCGGCGCCATAAAAAAAAAAAAAAAAAAAAAAAAAAAAATAATAATAATAATAATAAAAGGAAGAATGTGTATGACGGAGCAACTGGGAGTTGTATATCAAACTCTGATACGGGGGTTAGTCGCGAGCCCGCGCCAGCGTCGCCCCGCTTTCAGGATATCACCCTCACTCATGCGGCCAGTACCAGTCCGTGCTACGCACCCCCGCCTCTGTTCCACCTTCCGCCTGCTGCCCCCGCTCCACTGCTCTCCCAGCCATACATAGGTGAACCATTAGGCACGATGCCACGATCACATAGACAACACTATCCTGTCAGCTATGATACGAAGAGCATTCTTTCGTTCGATATTATCCACCCATATTAACAGTTTCTCATTGGAATTCATAATAATTAGCGGACCGCGAGGCAAAACGGAACCGTGTCCTCCATTTCGGGTGAGATTTTCTTTTTATTATTACGCACGGAACTGTACACGGTAAAAACTAACCGTGTCTGAAAATGGCCCATGAACTGACCATGCGCGATCTATTTGTGATGAGACTTTGTTCTTCGGGCATTAATTTTGCTCAACGCTCCCCCTACGTTCAGTTAATTTGTAAATGTCAGGTAGGGAAACGTTGCCGTGTTAATTGAATGGCAGAAAAATTAATCAAGGAGATGGTTCAATTGGATAGAAAAGTTTGGATAGCAAGCAGGAAGCCCCGGGTGGGTTAGAGGGGTTGCTCGGCGGAGCTCGTCATTGGATCGGAGCTTTCGAGGAGGGCGTTTCGTCGTACTCTGTCTTGGTAGTAAGGGACCCGAATGATTCTGCGATTCCGTTCTCTCTTCTCTGTCTCGTCTCGTCCCATTGGACCGGCGGGATTTCCCTCTGTCAAAGCTCGCAATAGGGTGGTGCTTACCGCTGCTCGCCGAGAGTCAAAACCAATGCCCGCTCGAGCTCGGATCACCCCCGTTCAGTACAGAATCTTTTCATTCATAGTAGACAGCCCCTCAACGTTTTTTCACGGGGTCCAAGACCGAACAAATTCGTTTACGTTGTCTTTCATTGTTGGCAAAAACTTGATGGGACGCCATTTTTTTGGCGGGTTCACTATACAAAAAAATGATATACCAACTATAAAATCATATTCAACATTGAAGTTGTGCTGCTTGAAACTTTTACATAATAATTTAATTTTTTTACTGAAATCACGCGGTTGATCTACTAACCGTAATACTAGCCCTGCTATTGGAAACCTACGAGGTAATTCGGTGTTGTTCACTAATTTTCCAGTAGTTCTTTTTTTTTTTGCTGTGCCGCTGGGCGCGGCTGCGACGCGTAATTCGTTTCGTTATTCTGTGTCGGGGGTGTGTGTGGTTGTATCTGTGTGCGCGTTTGAGAGAAAGCAACGGGAGAATGGCCACGGCGTACGGTATTCCCTCGGGGATCGTGCGTTAAAAGCCACTACCACTCTTGTTCTCTCGCTCGAGTCGTTCGGTACAGCCGCGTAGAGTACTACGAAGTGAATGGCTCGGTCGTCAGTTGTCTCGTATCCCGTCTCCTCGGAATCGTATAGTTATAATACCTTGGATAGTGCGCGTTCGTACGAAGGGACGGTTACGACCGTACGACGAGGGAACGATGAGGCGAATGAGCCGGCAACCGCCGGCGCGTATAAACTTGACTAATGAGAACGAGGCAGCTGTCACGGGGGCGCGCCCTCGGGTCAGTGGTAAGTAAGTAAGTAAAACGGAATTATTTGCGGGAATTAGACCCCCCTGCGAATTCCCTTCGAACATCTCGCAACGGTGATGAATAATAATAAAACTAGTTGATAAGTTATAGTTATATTTTTATGATATTTGTAGGTATTTTAGGGTTGCCACCCTTGCCATGCGTGAAACGTGCGGGACCAACGAGTAAAATGAAAAGAGGAGCCAAGGTTGACCCAACAACCGAGCATCGAAATCCCTCTCTACAGGGTGAACCCAGCTGCAACGTTAATGTAATCTTGCAGTGTGACAGACGTAAATTTTGTACTTACGAAATAGGCGTACGAGAATCCTTTGAAACGAATATCGACATTTCGTTGTCGAAAGTAAAAAAAAAAAAATAAAAAGAAAAAAAGAATGCCTACCCCCGAGAGCGGAAACAGAACTACGTAGACAACAACGACGGGAAGGAGGACAACGGAGAAGCATCGCGCGAGGGGGGCCATTACGGAATCTCTCGCAATTACGTGTCCGGATTAAATTAGTGCCCTGAGGTTTCGCGTGCTCGCTAATGGCTGTAACTGTTTGTAAATGTAATCGTGCGGAATCGTACATATGTGCGAGTCTCACGAGTACCGCACGAGTACAGACGCGAGCTCTCAGCTATGTACACAGTGGATACAGTGTTACTGTATCGACGGTGGTTTTTGCTTGTGCCGGGTTGGCGCGCGGGCGCGCACGCCACGGAGCTCATCCCCCATCGCAATGCATTTAATTAAACACGCCGAGAGCTTCTCGCATCCTCGGGCGCATACTTTCGAGACTTTCGTTCGTTCACGAGTGGATCACGATTTTGCTCCGGATCGACCCCCGCGCCCTTAAAAGCTGCATATTCTGTGCTTACTCGAAACGACAAAGATATCAGCGATGACGAAGCGGATGAGCCAGGTGGAACGTTACTTTTTTTTTTGTTTCTCCTCTCGTCTCATCTCCTACTATTCCCATTACGCAAAACACATCGAGGTACCATTACCCGTCCGTACTTAGTGAGGCGAGTCGAGACAGCGGAAAACGCGCAAACGAATTATCATTTGCCAAAGAGGCGAGAGTCGGCGCGTCGTACTTGCGATTAATCGCTCAGATTATAATTCAGACCGGGGGGCGCGCGCGGTAACGATGCGTTCATTAAAATCAGATTTATACCAGGATGAAATTTTAGCGAGAGCTCGCTCGATCCTCCTCCTGATCTCGCAAGTGGCCGGACGCGCCGTGGACGCCGCCACTGAACGCGAATCCCTCCTCAGTCTCGCGCAGCACTGTTGGACGAAATTTATAATACGCTACATCGCTCGTATCCAAATGAATCGAAATAAAAGTATAGTAAAACAATTTGTTTCGAGGGGACATTTATTGGTAAACGTCGAAGGAAGATTATTTTTAAATCGCACCACTCGACGAGGGAGGAAAGAGGGAACGATCCGAGTGGCGGTCGGTTTTGCGCGATATCGCAAAAATATGGAAATTGTACGTCACGATAAGGAAAAAAGAGGAAAAAAAAGGTACGCGATGTTGGAAGCCGCGCCTAAGAGCAAGGCGACACGCCTAGCGTCTCGGGCGGGCTCGCGCACTCGACGATAAGCTCTCTTGGATATTAAGTAACATTAGGCTATTATTCCCGGGGACTCGGTGCTCCCGATGATCGTCGGGTCGCCGGGGCGTCGAGCTCTAATACTCGCGGGGAACTAAAAAATCGTGTGCGGAGAAGAAAGGGTGCGCCCGGAGTATATACGCTCTCCCTCCCTTGCAAATTGCCCGCGGGCATTCGAGTTACATCGTCTTTCATTCACCGACGCTTTATTATCGATGGACAAGCATATCGTTTACCATGACTTTTCGGATCAGGCAGGCGGACAGAAATGGCAATTTTTTTTTTCATTTGCCTCTTCACAGAGGAAGCTTCGTTACGGTGAAAAAACATTTACAGGTTTTAATGAAAACATGTTTGGAATGTTCCGAAGCATCGAAACATTACATTTTGAAAAAAATTCCGGATGTCTGGATGTCTGTCTACATGCCTGGATGCCCACTCGTGCGTTGCAATGTTTCTTCCAGAGCTGGGCAGTACTTAAAGTACATGAGTACTTATTTGGTACTTAAAGTACATACTCAAAGTATCAAAGTACTTTTCGGCATTTTAAGTACTGATTCCTGAGTACTAAGACCAAAGTACTCGGACAAAACCTTATCATATGTATTTTTTCCCCATAGAAGACGATGGGCGCCTTGAATTTTCCCTAGCTCCATTGGGCTACGTCGGCTACATATGGACCTTTGAAAATCACGAAAATTGGCGTTTTTTCAAAAGCGGTTCGAATATTGAAAAATCGTCGTTTACTCGATTTTTTTTTTTTTTTTTTTTTTTTTCAAGGCTATATCCGACGTACTTTTCTAGCTGAACACGAATATAACAATTATTTTACTGCCAACCCAATATTTTCACATTTAAAACCTAAAAATATAATTTTTGATGCATAAAATCGAGACCTTTATAACCTTCAGCCACAGTACTAAATCCATACGTCCTAGATTTATTTATTATACATTCAGTCGACCTCCACTCACTTCCACAAGGTCCAGTCGCCGTAGTGAGCTTGAAAAAATATCGTAAATATAGATCTGGAACGATGACTAACAAAAAAGGTTTATCGGACATTTTTATAGCCAATATTGCGAAAATGTGTGATTTAACGTATTTTCAAACGGCGATATCTTTGTTCCTTCGTTCGATGAGAAAGGGTTAATAATAAATATTTGGATCTTGTAGGAAAAATTGTACATGCTTACAGGTGACAGCTTATTTTTTCTCCTTCGGTACAGCGATTACTCATATCCCATTGTACGTAGGATAGCGTACTAATTGTTTAAGCTCCGCGTCATTCGACTATTAGTCATACGAGTCGGTTTCAAAGCTGGCGAGATCCCTGTTATTTTAATCCCTAATGACAGCGTATTAAACTCCCGCTGACGTATCGTTGGCTCTGTGCTCGCGTTCTCCAGTTACGAGGAATTTTTCGTCTCGCAAAGAGTCCCTCGCGCCCTGTTACATAGAGCGAACACGATTCTTCGTGAAAGTTATTTATGGTCCACGACAAGTTTCGAGTTGATACAGAAAGCTGGCTGAGAGGGAAGTGTGTCAGGTGGCACGGGAACCGCGATTGTTTGCATATTCATCGAACTCGGTTTTATCGATCTCATATTATCGGGACGTGCTTTAATTGACTTCGGATTCCCTCATTAGCGCTAATGGGTCAATTCTCCGATGGTCTCGGCGGCGGACAGTTATACACGGAGTAAGGCGCTGCGAGATAGCCGGTGCCGAGGTGCGAGAACCAATTTGGAAACGGGGCGGGGGGGGGGGGGGGGATTTGGAGGAAAGCTTGCTTCGCTTTAGTCGCGTCGCGCTGTCACAAATAAATTAATTCCAATAAAAATTTATAACAGAAAGTTTAGTTCTTAAGATGTTTTCACAGTTTACCAAATTCTTTTGAAACAATGCAACATGGAATAGAAGACACATGATAATCAATCACGGTTTGCAACGGCTTTTAACGCCAAAACAGACGCAGTGCCAAATTATCGACGACGATAAATTTTGCGACTCCATCTGAATATGGAGACGAGATGACTCAGAGCAGATTACATAAATATTGATAACACCGTCACGTCGGAGAAACTTTGAAATGGTGTAAAATGTCGATGCAGTCGAAAGAAAAAAAGCTTCGTGTCCCGACTATTCTCGAGTTACCGAATAGATATGAAAGAATAACCAAATCGGCTGAAACTGGTATACCGAAGATGCGTCCGCTCGAGTTTTCATGCTTCGTCGCGCTCAATCATCGCTTCACAATCCAGACTCCCCCTGCATCAGGCACCTAGTTACAAGTGTAGACCCGCCGAGACGAGGATGCCGAGGAGGGCCCGGAGCAAATTCAGGTGGAAGCGCGGTGCTCGCACAGTAAAAGACACCTCCCGCTGTGCCCCACGTCGAGATCCCTTTGTTTATGCCGCGCGCGCGCCTCTGGTACATTGGCGAGGAAACACACGTATGTGTGAGTTTTCACCGCCAAGATCGAATGACCTGGCCACGAGTTTATGTTACAAGTCTTTCCGAGTCTAAATAATATACATACCATTTAAAAACAACAACAAAAAATATGTTATTTTTTATCTTGAACCCCAAGGCTATCACGTTGCAGCGACGTTACGTTCGAGTGTGACCATCGTCGTTTTATGGGAGATTTTTTTTTATATCTCGATCACGCCTACGCTTCTACATTTTGCGAAAAATTGTAGTGTATCACTTTTGTCTTTTCTCACAATAAAAAGTAACTCCCGTGTGAACTGCGACTAATACCAGTCTGTCCGGAGTGCAATCGTTTAATGTATCATGCACAGTGAAAGCCTAGTGGTCAATGGAAACGAATAAGGGAATGGCACTGTGTACAGTATATCTTGAAATGGATTGAGACAAGCGAAATTGCAGGGAAGAAACCCGTGGAAAGAGTGAAGAAATTACACATGTCTCAACGTATGTAAAGAAACAAAAAAAAAAAAAAAGTATCTTTTTTGTTCCTTCCTTGTGCCAAATAAAAGGACGAAATCTACGAATCGCTTTAAAAAGGGATGAAGTGGACCGAATCGTTTTGTCACGACAGGCGTAACAATGATAAATCAAGGCTCATCTTGACATAATTGAGCAGCATACCCTGTGTACCCCCGTACACCGTTCTCAAGCCCTCACCTAGAGGGCGTCGCAAGAAATTTGTGGTGTCGGGTGCGCCTCGGTCGGTAGTCTCCTACAGTGAATGGTGGATGATTCTTACAAATTCAAGAGTTAGCTCGGCTCAACTGAGCTGAACCCGGTCCCGTGCAGACGTGTAATCTTCCAAGCTAGCCACTGGGCGGGGTAATGATACGGGGGCCTCGCAGAAGGCGTTGTGGGCTACTACATGCACAATCCACACGTATGCGCATGTAAGATGTACCAGTAGCGTCGTATGTGCGTCAAGAACGAACGAGACTCTCTCGGACAGTGCGAGCAGACGTCGCGCGCGTATCGTACCATCTTTCTCATTGTAGATTGACTCACTCTCTCATTTATCCGGCAGTCATGTTTCACCTTTGAGTAAAAAAGACGAGCATATATGTACGATAATTCAGTGCTCTTGTCTCAAAGTCTCTTGTACCCGATGTCAGGTAAAATGTAACCCTACGATAGAAAGTTCGACCGCTTCGGAGAGTTGTCCGCAGATTCGAATTTCGTTAATTTATCTTGTTGTTTTTTCCGTTCACGGTTGAGCATTAAGTACGCGTTTCTCGAAAAAAAAAAAGGAGGCGTAAAAAAAAAGGTCTCAACGTCGTTTGCATGCGATCCACGATTCCGATCGCGATCCCAAGTGCTATAATCCGTCCCGGTACGAGCAGTATCGGCAACGGCAGCAGCAGCAGCAGCAGCAGCAGCAGCAGCGGCAACAGAAATCAAAAGAAGCAGAAATGATGAAAAGCGAAAACATGAATCCAGGGTGGCGCGAACAGGCGCTTTCGGAATATAGGTGAAGATAATGGAGTCTGTGCTCCGGAGGATTCGGATACCCTGTGTTTACTAGAGGGTGGTTATAAACTATCCTTCTTTTATAGTATCAAGTTGAGAGAGCGGGGAGAATCTTGCAACAAACATGCAAATTTCGTTCGACCTTCGCTTTTAAGGCTCTGTGTGAGAAACGAGTGGGGAATGTAGACGGACTTTGGTACCCATTCCGTAATTGCGGGTACGTACAACAGTCCAAACGCATCTTTAGCTGGACTTGTGAGTGAAAAGGGTCCCAAAGTCTCCCCCGGTGAAGGGATTTAGAATAATAATGAGGGCCCGGTACGGTCCATGGGATAATCGAAGCTCGAGAGGGACTTCCCACCCGACGATGATAAAAGTACAAAAATTTTAGTGAGTACGCGCAGTTGTATAGCGCTCCGAGATGGCGAAAGAGGTACCAAGAGATAGCCATTAATTAATCAATTTAGCGGCGGTGTAGTTATTAAATAATAATTGTAGAGGTGCACGTTCGTTCGCGGACTTATGTGGAGCATGACCGAGCGATGAGAAGTCGGGAGATTCGTGGGGAACAAATCTCGGGCACGTCACCCGGTGCTGCGAAACGAGAAGAGACGCGATGCTTTGAAAAGTGGTAACTAACGCGCACCGCTGGATCTCTGCGATCCATCGCTGGACAAACTAAATGGGCGTTACGCTCTTGCGATTTTTTAGCGAGGATATCCTCGGCATATCGAACCTCTTCTCACGTAGGTGGCACAAATATTAATTGGCTTCGATACTACTGTCCAAGAAGATTGGACGAGCGCTGTTAACGACACGTCAAAGATTCACCCCCCCCCGATATTATTTAAGCCGAATACGCTAGCGAAAGACGATAATAATAATGAGAACGGAAAATCCGAGTATAAATGAAAGTAAAAATATCCGTCGGTCTCCGGAACGTCATCGGATCGATCGGTCATATAATCATTTATCATAATACAAGAACTGGGACAGGTGTAGCGCAGACGCGGAGAGAGATCAGTCGTTTGCACACCAGTCGAAGAGAGACCTCATAGCTGTCGTGCGTAATAATAATCATACGCTCATCAAGATCCGCTCATCGCCGGGTGTCGTTTATACTACAGATAACAACTATGCTACATGGCAATATGGCGTAGAGGACGGATGCTTGACAAAACAACAACAACAAAAAAACGGTAGTACAAAAAGAATTCCTGTCGTAAATGACCGAGGCGAGGGTGACATAATGACAATGCGAGGCATCGTTCTCTCTATCTATATCATCGCTCCACCGGAAGTAGCAGACTTGTTCCTCGTTCTTATATCTCAAGCGATGGACAGAGAAGCGTGCACCTTAATTTTTCATTTTTCATCTTATCCCTAACTCTAAACTAATTGACAGATGGATGCACATGCATCTGCCATATTAAAAAATGTCTTTTCTTTCATGAATCTTCAATTTTTTCTACATCAACTTTGCCACTTTCAAGCGTATCATACAGCCAATGAATGAAAGCGATAGATATTTATCCCGAGTCGACGAAGAGAGGAGAGAAATGAAGAAATAAATTTGAGAAAAGATAAAAGAAAAAGAAAAAGAACGAAGGTGAAATGACGCTCCGACGAATCGAGACAATAGAAAGATCCTGCGGCAGAGGACTCCCCTGCGCCCGCGTGGGCAACCAAACAAATCGTGGCTAATAAGCGGTTGATGCATGGCGATCGTGGCACATATATAGCAATCCAAAATGGCATGGAGGGGGGCGCCAATACATAAAAATAAGATAAATTTTCCTCGCTCCAACGGTGATGAATGGCGGGATGAATTATTGAATAGTTAAACACACAGCGGCGTGCCGCGCCGGTCTCGCGAGAAGGACGGCGACAGTACGGAGAGGCCCGAGGATTCCGAGACGGGACGAAAGGATTTAACTTGGAGCGGTGGCGGCGGCGGCGGCGGCGGCGGCATCGGCCTGCCGCCGACCCTCTTCACACTAGCCTCGTTCACATTTTAAATACTGCATTCTCCTCGTCCTGTCCGTCCAAGAGCCCAAAACGAGTTCGGATCTAAATTCTCTCAAGTTTTTGCGACAACTGTTGCCCCAAATTCGGGACATACTCTATTATGCCGGCCCACACCATGTGGCGTCGAGATCGAGAGAGAGAGAGAGAGAGAGAGAGGGATGTTGTAGGTCTCATTCTCAAAAATAATAATATTCATAGTTGGGAATTGGATTGGCTTGGCACCGGGCCGGGGCCTTGGCACTCGCGATGCGAAATACACTTCTCGATAAAGCCATAACGAGCCGAAGCGCGCTCCCGGTCGTTCAGGGCCCGAAGAATTTATGCCGCTGAGGTTCGCGAACGTTTGCCTCCGCTATCCGGAGAGCTCCCTCTTCGTCTCTTCGCGGCGAAGTCGATTCGCCCCGGCGAGGCTACTTTCTTCCCGAGAGAGAGAGAGGAGTTGGCTGCACGGGATATAGCGATAAGTTACGAGACAGTTCACGCGTTGACCCTTTTCCATATTTTTCATCTTTCATTTTTTATCAAAATTTACACACGACGACAATAATTCTATAACGGTAATACGATTTTGAAACCTTGATCATGTATCGAGGATACAAATAACATTATGTTTGTGTCTGTATTGTATGAAGTCTGTAAAGGAAGAACGAGTTCGGATCGTTTTATCGACACTTTCATCGCCAAGTCGTAAATCGATTATACAATGTAACATTTTTTAAAATACATTTATCTAACTGGAGTTTCGCAAATAACTCGTCCCGATCCGTTCTGTCGGCCCTGACGAATAATTTCTTGCTTTTTGGGTCACCGTAATTCGAGTATAAATTTTATAATGCAAGAATGAGTCCGAGGTTGTTTTAATGACACGTTCGTCGGCAAGTCATAAAGGGACTTTACAAGGCCGTAAGGATGGCAGCGGGCGTAAAATGGCGGGTGAACGGCAATTACTTGAGAACTAATCAGTCGAAAGCTTATTAGTTCCGAGATGACGCGCGTCGTACCGGGGTATGTCGACCTCCGGCGCGCGTGAAAAATTCAGCAGTCACTCCGAATCTCCGGTGCCTTCCGTTCGGGGGAGCTATGCGAAATTAAGACCGAGTGAAAGAAAAAAAAAACAAAATCAAGCTTTATTCTTTCAATCATCGCAAAAAGTTATATCTTAACTAGTGACTGGTGACAAGAAAAACAAATCTATTAAAAAGAAATTTCCCTATTTTCACCGATGACTTTATCCATAATCGTAAAGGACAGAATTTTGATTTTGGTATATATATATATTTTTTTTTTCATACGCCGATTCAACACGGGACGATACTTTGCTTTTTAGTTGTGTTTACAACACGTCCCCCCTTGTTGCACGATGCTGTGTAATCAGGCCGTCAAGAATCACTGTCTTTGTTACATATTTCAGCTGTACACGGCTACATTCTGTACACGGTTTTTCCCCGCAAAAAATGCGCTATTTATTTATCAATGGGACAAAACACTTTAACAAAAAGATAAAATATACTGATCAAACTACACAATATAGAGTACTAAGCATTGAGTAACATTTTGGTGTCGTTCGTGCCATGCATGGCTACGTATAGAATATCACATGACTCGCACGATGGAGCGCGTTTAATGGTAATGTAGCACTCTTCGACCGGCCACCCTTTTAAACGATCCCAAAGAGCCTTCAAAGTCCAAGCCGTCGATACTATTAGCGAGGCCTTATGGATTACCGACCACTCTCCAAATGCTGATCGTACCTGTGGGGTCACGAAATTTTGCACACTTCGAAGCGATCTCACCGCTTCGGAATGCGCATCAGAGCTCATAGATGGTACAGATTCTTGATTGATTCTAAATGTAGAATCCCCAGTTCGTATGCATCGAATTGGCAATTTCGACATGATCCTCGATGTTCGGACATCGACTTTGGTATTTTTTTTTTTTTTTTAATTAAAGAGCGATAACACCATCGCTTATCGAGGCACGTTAAACCGAAATAAAATAGAAATAAAAAAGTCTGTTTCCTGAAGAACGGCCGGAGAGAAAAGTGAGGCCGCTACGAGTGAACGAGATCCGAGACAGAATGCGAGCTGAGGGGTATCTCGTCGCTCTCAGCTGACAGTCGAGACGAGTCAAGAGAGACTGACTAAAGTATAATCAGAATCGAGCGCGAGTCCGTGTAGTCGAGTGTAATAACAGTAATCCCTCCCTTCGTCGGCAATTTGGCCGTTCGGTCAAAAACTCCAAATTATAGAAGCTGCTGTCATTAGCCGGGCGAAAGGAACGAGAGCGAGGGAAGACGAGCCGTTGGTACGCCCTGGCTTCCTCGAACCGTCCTCTTGAATTTTTGGGAAATTTTTTGACGCATCCGAGACCGAAGGAGTCGTGAAATTCATAAACTCCCAGCGGGGTGGATGCACTTGAATTATCAATCGCGTTACACAAAAGTGCTACATAATAAATATAAATAAGCGTTACCATTCTCGTGGCTTTGGCATCCGCGATTGGAGGGCCTTTTTGACGAGCCGGTAAACGCGCCGATGGAATTTTCGGAAGAACCGCGGATCCACCGCGGAGGGACAGTACGGAGACTGTGTAATGTAAGGTGGCAGTGGAACGAGATACGCCGAGCTTCGTCGCAATCACGAGGTGCTCGGTTGCGACTTAGTGGCGCCAAGATAACAGTCATTTCGCGAACGACGCTCGGGGCCGATTTACTTTGCGTCAAAATGGTAGGGCACCTCCGTATCCTCTCGCTTTGATGCTTTTTGGATCCAGGCGGGCATGCTCGTCGACTAACCAGAACCTATACAAAGTCTGCCCCGGGCTATATCGCCGCATCTCTTTAGCTTCATTCGCCGGTTAAGATTCGCTCGAGCGATCGGACGAATTAGCGCAAATTGACTTTTGCGCACAATTAAATTAAATCATTTATCAACTTTAAGTGTGTTTGATCGCTCGAGACAGAAAAAAAAATGAACTATTTCACAGTTGTTTCTAAAATCGTGGCTTTCACGTTTCTTTATCTGACAAATTATTTTCTCAAAGTAATACGATCTGGCCGGAAACTTTTGTAATATAATATAACTTTTGTAATGTCGCGGCGTACCCGAGGCTCTAGCTTTTTTATTCCCTCATCTCGGCAATCGGACCGGTGCTCCATCTCTGTCGGCTTAGTATGCCGGAAAAGCAACCCTTCGAATGGTAGCTAAAGTGCTCGCTGAGCTGTATATCGAACCACTAGCAGTAGCTTCATCGAGGCGCTTGATCTTCGACCGAATGTAAAAAACAGTGTCAACATTTTTTTTTAGTTTGATAAACTTTTGAGGGACGTCCGTCGACGAAAAACTGAATGACAGGGAAATCTTTCTCGTATTAACGGCACATCCGTTAGCCGAGTCGGCTTTTGGACATACCGGGACGCGTTTCTCCAATGCGACACACACCGTCTTCCTTCTTCCGATATAACACGCGAATAAAAAAAAAGGAACTTGCCGCTAAACTTTTGTTGTCGCTCTTTTTTTATTTGTAACGAAAGTCAAGCATCCTCGCTCGGCGCAAATGAACGTTCAAGTTATTGCAACTGGTTCTCGATCGGCGGTGTAAAGACTGTCGGGATAGTCGTAGCTGGTTCGAGCACTATTCCACTCTACACAGTGATAGTGTGGAGTCCGCTATTACACACACTTAACGATATCACGCCGGAGAACGGCGCGTGAGCGGGCGCGAACCTACGTATTACCCATACTAAGTGTATTACTATCTGTCCATTACGATTTGCCATTATCGCGATAGCCACGATTTACTATCGACAGAGGCTAGCGCGAGAAGCATTTATGTAACGGCGTCACGACGCAGCGTTCGCGAAAAATCAATTCGGAATGATCGCAGCGATAATTGTAAATGACTCTTATCGATTGCCCGTTGGGGGCGTATTTAAATGATAAATCGGAGTGGGAGGGTGTAACGTTGAGGAAATCAGTAAAGCTTCTGACCTCTTGCCGTTGCGCCTTCGCCTCTTGGTGGCGTAGACGGTGCCGAGTTGACTCATCGCGACGGGATTGTTGGTCCCGGTAGCGGTGGAAGGTGGCGGTGGTGCCGACGTCGGTGTCATCGCGCCCGGATGATCAAGAACGACAACGTGCTGAGGGTGGGACGTCAAGCCGCTCGCCGACAATAGACTCGATGATGATCCAACGGTCGAAGGAGGCGGCGGCGGCGGCGGCGGCGGCGGCGGCGGTGGTGGCGGCGGCGGTGGCGGCGGCGGTGGCAGCGGTGGCGGCGGCGGCGGCGGCGGTGGATAACCGCATGCCGCAGCGGCTACGCTAACGTATTCCGTCGGCGTGAGGGACGCGCTAGGTGGCGGCGGGCCGCAGATGCCAACCACCCTCTGAGCACCTCCGCCGCCTCCGTCGCCTACACCCCCGACCACCCCCAGCCCCGAAGCGCTCCTGTCCAGCGCGTACACCGTGCAGACCGTCTTGACAGCTCTGTCAATGCAGTCCGGACCTGCCAAACCTGCTAAATCATCTTCGCGTCGAGACGATATAGGTATCCACCGGCTCGCTTCACGAATTATTCAATCGCGAAAAACAACACACCCCCCCCCCCCCACCCACCCCACCCCCCCCCACACTTTAACCAAAATCCTGTACGTTACGTGGCGTTACAGTCCACCGACGCGTTCTCACTGCTTCCTCGAGCTTTAAAAAAAAAAAACAAACATCACAGCACTGTTTTCAAGAGATCACCCAACTCGTTCGACGACGTAATTTCTGTGTGAAAATTCCATTAACGTCGATACTCCGTTTTCGTTAAAATCCTCGGAGGGTATATCGAAGAAGAAATTTATATTTTTATTTGATTTTTTCTTGTTTTTTTTTCCCACCGAGCATAAGAATGACCGAGCGACGGCGAGTGTCGTCACGTGTCCGCGAAAACTGGCAGTCGAGGGTATTCCCACTCCGGTCGGGACTCGACTCATTCGACTTTAGCTCCCACTCCTCTAGTTCCTTCGCCTGCCGTCGCCGACAGCGCCGCACTATCGCTCACTGCCCGGCATAACTCTGTCTCGCTCACGCCGCCTCCGCTTCCCCTACTCTACGAAACCCTCTCCTCGCGGAATTCTCGGCGAGGACTCGCCGCGTACGCCGGCCTCCTTCTCGACCAGCCACCGCGATATCATTCGATATAACGATACTCCCACTCCATCGGGAACACTGGCTTCGCGCGGTGGCGGTGTCTTCTGTCGGCGACACTTTTTTTTTTCTTTTTTCTCTTTTTTTTTCACCAACTAACTTTCGAAGCGCGGTTCTCAGTGAAAAAGCGGTCCGTCGACTACCGAAAGCCCGGTTCACGTTTGAGCCCCGAGCTCCGCGAGCACGACGGTGGAGGTGGCGCGCGCATGGCAGGTGTATACGGCTTGCGCTCGTCGTTGCATACGAAAATCCCGAAAGCGCAACTCGACGATCGCCCGGTCTCGCCTGTTCTACCGGCTTTAGGACGCTCGCCGCTTTGCCGTCTCGCCATCCCCACCAGCGGCTCCCGATACCCCCTCCATACCGACCCCCGCGACACCGACGCCACGCCCACCGCGACATCGCAACCGCCAATCCCCGAGCCAGTATGGCGCCACCGGTGTAACCGCGGAAAGACTCGATAACATCGCGGCAAACCTCGAGCTCGCGGGATTCCTCTTCAACCCAATTTACCCCCCTACGATTTTATGTCACTCTATTAATCTCCTCGTCGTCTCTCCACATGTGAGTATGTCCATGTTGATTTCTGACGTTGACCTTCCAGCGCCAGCAGCCGCCGACTCTGTATTCGCTCTTAAGCTTGTGAGATGGCACTTGATTTTTTTTTTTTTTTTTTTTTTTTTTTTTAGAGAAGCCCGTATCACTTCCGGTGGTATACCCTCGAGTGTGAAAACAAAAACCTCCTGACCATGCCGAAAGGATTAAATCAATTCACCTCCTACCGATGTAGGTATATGTCTCGTAACTCTCGAGATCGGAGGCTGATAGTTGCACGGGGTTGTTGCAGAGTCGAATATCGAGTTCTCTGTGTGTGTGTGTGTGTGCGATATAGATTATAAAATTGATATCGTCTGGGTTAGCAATATCGCACGAGTCCGATAGTCACGCAAACATAATATAGTGCACACGTATCGTGGACAGAGAATGTGGAATGTAGCGCGGATGTAGAGTCCATCGGTCTATATCCTTTGGAACCCCGCAGGGGGGGGGCGAGGGTTGAAAGGTCGTCCCGTGCACAGACAGAGAGTGGGAAATGGCGACCCTTGAGCTTGTCGATACACGCTCCGATCGTATTACAGCGGAGACCATCGTTTTCTTTTTTTTTTTCTTTTTTTTTTCCAGTATTTTTCATGGCCCGGAAAGACACAAAAAGTTTGAGGCAGTTTCCGATCTTTACCCACTTGGTATATACACACGGAAACCCATCCGGGGGACTTACACTCGAGTCGTCACGTTTTCTCTTATCTCTTTGTATAGCGGTTGCACTTCGTGAGGGCTATCGGATCGCTCGTGTCTCGCGATATCCACAACACCACATACCGTCGCCACCACTATTGGTACCAGCGGCGGGGTAGCGGAGACCGGGACGCTCTTACGAGCCGGAGGAATACCCTCGAATAATCTCGAACATAAAAGCGGGTTAGCCGACTAAGTCGAACGGTCGCTCGAATTATCCAAGGACCGTGTGTTTCTTTCGCATACCCCCTTAACAATCTAACGCCGGAACGACACGCGAGGCTGATTCGATGTCTTCTGGAGGAGGACACGAACATTTTGTACCTTCATTTTTTTTTTTTTTTTTTTTTTTTTTTTAACGTTGCTCGCAAATATACTATAGCGCTTCATAGTTTACATACCATAAAATGTTCACAGAAGCGAGTTAACAAAAAAAATTGGTCCAAATACAATAATATTAACACAGTTTGGAACTTTTGCAAAATGATTTTTACTATGCAGTGGTATTGCTTGTTTCGATTAATGGATATTAATCAATTTTTTAACCCGCCAATTTGTGAGCTACATACAACGCAGAGATCGATCTCTGTACGGTGTCTTGTTTCGATATCGTACTGTACATGCCGCTTTATCGAATTCCCATTCGTGTTTAAAACTTATTTCACGCACAGAGATCGCGCGCGCGTACCTACGCGCCAACTCTCGCGAGTGATGCGGTCGCTGCGGCGTTCCGGTTGCAGCATCATACGCACGCGAACCACTTGTATTCCGAGTCTCTCGTATTCACGCCATACCGGATTCGTGCAAATTGGTACGTTAATGCGGAAAAAAAAGAACAGTCCCTTCACCCCAAATAATTTCATAGTAAAAAAAAAAGAAAATAACAAATTGCCTGAGAATTGCTGAATCATTATAGAAAAAAAAAAAAAACTCGATTAATCAACCCTTACGGAGACCCGATTAAGTCTGAAATTGAAAATCATTGTTTGCGGGACTGAAGAACGGAATTATAATTCCGGCTGTATCTAAAGTAAAGTCGTTGGATAAAAGAAACAAAAAAAACTGAAAATTGCCATCGAGTTTCCGGAGTTCTCTTGCCGAAGAAACTTAGGCGGATCCCCGAGGTGTATGAGTGTACATAACGAGATACACATTGGAACAGTTTTCACAAAACGCGTACAACTACGCAGATCCGATCCTGGTTAGTCCCTGTAATGAGCTACGTATGTGGTATGTACACGTGCGTTCGGATAGCTCGTTATTGCTCATTTTTCATGATCGTTCGAGCAGCTCGAAAAGCATCTTGTGGAACGTTCGCGTAAAATCGTCGGCTGTTGCGTAAAGGAACATTCCACGACGTATTAATATACTTCTCAAAGAGGTGGCCCGATCCTCGTCGTTCCGACCTCGTATATCGATCGGCTGTAAGCAGAGCTGGTACTCAAGTACATGGTAGCTACTTGTTTGATACCTCAAGTACACTACTCGAAGTACTTTTTGTTCACACAAAAACAAATCCTTTCGCGATATTAGATTTCAAACATCGTTTTATCTATTCACGTAGCAAATTTTAATTCAATCGGGTTCAGTTTTTTGAGATACAAAACCGTTGGTATAAATAACGACGAAACAAGGCGAAGCAAGAGGACGCAGAACCTCAGTCGGAGGGACGCTGTAAGCAGATACAAGACAAGATGTCGGTCCCATCTCGAAAAAAAAAATAGAGACAAGACATTTCGAGACTTTTTTAAATCTTGTATTGTCTCGAACTCTTCGAGACTCTTGGCCCATTTTCTCAAAATTTGAATAAACAAATGATTTTAAATTGTCAAACAGTTGGATAAATAAATAAACAAATTAGGTTTTGTATTAAAAGATTCAAGATCACGTGTTGTATTGACGGAGCATTTAACTTCACCCCGAAATTTTCGACATTTAACGTAGATATGAAATATACAAAGTTGAAATTTTCAATACAAAACCTGACACGGAGTTATTTTGTTGATAAATTGAACACTTTGTCGATTTATGTACTCGTTATAAATTTATGGTACTTCTTGTAACCATAGAAATTGCTTAACCATTACGCTTAAATCGAGGATATTTTATTATTGATTTAATGATTTTATATTTTCGGGTCTACCTTGAGAATAAAATACTCTTAAAACAATAATTACCAGTATCACTCACGGTCAGTACTTGGATAGGTGACCACCTAGGGGCGCGCATATTGGTGATTGCCCTGTACGAACACCACTCTATGAGGAAACATCCGTCTGTGTATGGCCAGGTTTTCCGCAGTTTCCCTGTGCACATGTGCGAATGGACCACAGTAAGAGGGTAAGTTGGCTGCGGACGCAATCCGGCGGGGGAGGTGGGTGAGGTGGGTTGTGTAAAAGAGGAAGCTCCCCCTGTACAGGTGGAACACATAAAAAAAACTAATTACCATTCACGACAACAAAATATTCTGTACTTGAGGTACCAGGTACTTGTTAATGAATCAAGTACCTTGCCCATCGTTGGTTATAAGCATTCAGCTTTACATCCGAATCTCCGCTGCATGTGTCGTACATGCGTAGATTTTATTTTATTTTAAATTACACAAGTATTACCGTTTTTGTATAATCAATCAATTTTCCTAATAGCTATCATTGACAAATATAGCGGCTGCATCGATGTCCATGGATCTGTCTAGAATTCGTGGTCGACAGGCGCTCGAGTCCGACTAGGGTTTAGTTCAGAGTCCCGACAACAGGTTCAAGTTCGCCATCTATCGGCTCTTTCATGCACTATTATTTCCGAAAACCGGATAAAATTACCTACAGGTATCCGAAAGGACAATAGAATCAGAAACTCAAGAATTAATAATAATTTGCATTATTTTTATTTTTATTTTTTTTTTCTATTACAATTACACTGTTGCTTCCTCTCGGAGGAAGCTTGGTTTTCATGAAAACATTTTATTCCGAGATTTTAATGAAAACGTATTTAAAATATTCCAAAACATCGGAAAATTCTATAAACAAAAAAAAAAGTTTGGATGTGTGTGTGCCCTTTAATAAGTTCGCCTTTCGCAGATTGCGAAATGCGAACTTGTTAGTGTTAGTGGAACCAAAGAGCATAAATTAGTTTTAGTTAGTCGGACCGACCAATTAAATGATGGACGTAAAAAATGTCGTCTTTTTTTATCATTGATTCATATTCTATTTATTACTACAACCCTATTACGCGGCTGCAACAAAAACTGGAAATCCAGCACAAGAATGACTGATTTCGGACTAATTGTGGACTAATTAGGGATGTAACACTGACAAAAAAATGTTAAGCGTATCGAGTGGATTTCTCAGAATAGTCGTGTCTTAAATGTGATTGTTTGTTGCGGAACATACCGAAGAATTGGCTTGGTACAAAGCTGGCGACAGCACAGACCAGTAGCGAGTATCGGGCAACAAAAGCCCCCGGAGCGTCATCGTACAGAAAGTGCGGACGGGCTAGGCGAAGTGGCAGGTCGGGGAAGGGCGGAGGGTGCTCTAACAATGCAAAAATGAGGCTTAATTAGATAAATCATTGTTTTGAAACGTGAGCCACACTGTGGTTGCACGTGTGTGTGTGTGCGTTTGCCAGGTAGAGTGCACTGCAATCAGGGCTGAAACAGCTAGTGCCGGCAATTGCCAGATGCAACGATAGCGTAGAAGCGAATTGCGCGGTCGTCCTGGCCGCGAGGCCTGGCACACAACGTGTACAAAATCTCGCTCGCTCGGGCGCCGCTTATAATTGCGTGCTACGAATAATTACTTCGATATACAAGAACGTGGACGCTCTCGCAGGGGTAGCCAACTAACTAGTCAGCTACCCGCGAATAATTCTGAACCGCGTTACACACATTCGTGATGCCTATGATTCGTCTCTGTACGGGTGTAACTCGGAGAGTCAAACAGCACGCGGCCGAGATTGTCTTCTTTGTTTCATATTAATATTCTCATCTGGTATAAAGAATTTGTTGTTCATTTTTTTTTTTTTTTTTTTTTTTTTTTATCCGCGGACGTTTTGATCCATCAGCTCTGTGCATGGCCATTGACATGACTACCACTGAATGATCATCGTGCGCCCCGATAATGTATAGTAAAAAAGTTCTGCGGTCGCTCCGACGTCACTCCGGAACTACGTTATATGCATTCGATATATATATAGGCTTTCCGTTGCTATGCTCATCGCTTTTACCTCCATTGCATTTAACTATTTCTGTAGCGCGTTTTGGAAACAAACAGTTGTGTGAAATCTACAAGCATAACGCTGTAACAATTCGACATGAAATGTCAATAAATACAATAGCGATGAGCCGCGGCACTTTGTCAAAAAGTGGATAGTTGTTTTTAAATTTATTCATGCGAATCCCTTCTTAATTAAAGTAAGCGACAGAGAAGAAGGATATACAAAGTAAAAAAAGGTTCAGCTTATTGTATGGTACCGCACACGCCAGTCGCTCGATCATCGTTAACTCTTTTCCTGTGTGTACAACCTCAGATTTCTTTTGAATTTCTTGCCTAATAACCAGTATTATAACGTTATCACGTGTGAAGTTTGTCCGAACGATGGCGACAGACCCAAGTTCAGCATTCGCCAAAGTTTTCCGTACCCAGCAGTTTGCCCTGTTCGAGCGATAGATCTCGTATAGCGTTTTCACAATCTCCCTCAATTATAAGTACGAACACATGTGTGCACTTAAATTGTCGTTCATCTTACATACACAAGCTGACGCAAATTGGCAAAAATTTCCGTTGCCTTTTATTCCATGGAAAAAAGTTATTCATAACCGCATTGAAACGAGAATGAGCGCGAGAGAGAGAGAGAGAGAGGTCGATGCCGGGTTTTCGTCGTTCCAGGTAATCAACCCAAAAAATACAAACATCTCTAGCGTCGATGAGAAACAGAAGGAAAGGGAACCAGTGCTTCTGAGTGGTTGATATAATGGTGGGCCCAAAAGAGGAGAGGAGATCGTGGAAGCTATCGACGTTGAGAAAAAGCGAGTAAGAACGAGGCCGGAGAAAACGGAGCGATCGAGAAAGCGTTTAAAATAAGAAAAAAAAAAAAGAAAAAAAGCCCTCATCGGGACAACGGCGGCTGTCGGACCGGTGGGGTAATTACCCGAGAGGGCGCACAGGCCAGAGAACAGCAGGAGCAAAGCGGGATGAAATTACCGCAAACGCGCGCGTTACATTGTTATTATAATGCGAACATGGATAAATAGAAGCCGGGGGTACGTGATCGTCGCAATTACGGTCTTTTATAATAATTCCCGGCTCGAGTCGAGAGAAACGGGAAAGAGAGCATGGGGGCCCGGGAGGGACGAAGAGGAATATACGTATCGGTGGAAGAAGATACAGAGAGATGCCTTCTCGAGGTCTCTCCGGAGGCCCCGGTATACACAAATTATAAGAAATTATGAGAAGCCGAGAGCGAAGGAATTGGTAGTCTAGCCCGCGGATGATTGACAGGCCGGGGCGAGTCTGCCGACCGGCAGGACGCGGTCGGCCCGGTCTTTCTTTTCCTCTTCTCTTCTCTTATCTCTTCTCCCGGTTTTCATAAGTTACAGAGATTTCGATTGTCCTCTCGACTTCATGGCGATCCTAGGGTAATCCGATTATTTTCCTCAGGGAGGCGTACACGTCGAGGTGCCCGACCCGAATTGCGGGTTTCGCCGAGCTCCTCCAAGTTTTCTATGAGAAAATAGTTGAGGAAGTGATTAAAACGTATTATAAAACACTAATACGTAAACCATTCTCTTTCACGGTAGCTGCTCGCTCCCTCCCTATGAAAATAAATAAATAAAAATTGTTAACTCCAAGGGTTAACGAATAGTGTAGCTCGAGAGCGTAGAAAAACCATTGTTACGCTGATGGAGTTCGCTCCTCCTGACGATGGAGAACCGGAAAACGAGCGCTGCACACCTATCCCTATTGCTCCATCACGAATCGCAAAAGGAAGGTGGTGTAATGAGAAAATTGGCGCCAGAAACGCGATCTTGGAACGAGCGGGGAGGAAAGGCGGCTTCAAGGTCATTCGGGAAATCACACGTAGAGGTGAGAGAAGTTGTTGTAGATTCCACAACGCACAGCGTGCGCACGAATCTCACGGCCTTCTGCGCACGGAGATGCGCGATTATGGCCTCCTCCAATGGCGAGTAGCTCCACGACGAGAAACGAATCCGTCAGCTTATTTTTTCTTAGTAGGCACCATCTCGGCTTCGATATTAACGTCTACGTAGATAAACAGCCGAAGCCTTTACCAGGAAGTCTTGAATTATTCAACGTCAGCCATATAACCAAGAAGAGGAATAAAAATTGCTCGATTGCCGCCTTGTGGAAGCGGACTTTCACCAAGGTCAGCCGGCCTGGTCGAGCGAGAAGTGAAACCTTTTCAGTGTGCATATTAGAGAAAATCTGATACAAGTGTACGGTTCAACAAAGAAATCTTCCTCTTATTTCCTCTTCATCCAGCGACACCGTAAACGTTGCCGTAAAGTACCCGTTTGCCTGGAACTCGCATGTAGAATCGGCATGTGCATCATTGGGATGCTAATATTGTATAAAGTTAAATAGTAGGGTACAACAGAGCTTGTGAAGAAAAAAAAAACCGAGTCTCAAAAAGACGAGAAGAAAAGAGCTACAGACATGGTCGAGTGTAATTCGTTAACAGCCCAATTGGACGATATAAAATGGGGTGCTCCGTTGCGTCGAAGGGGACACGGGGTATTATTGCCTTAATCTTTCCACATAATGCTGCATAGACGACGGGGTCGAGGTTGTTGGGCCATACGCTGGAGCTGTATAATCGTGTCTCGAAGCTCTCCAATAAAACGCAATAAGACGATGAATCGTCGACGCCCGAAGGCCTGCGGCATTCTTTCCGGCGGAGAAAGAGTCGAGGAGGATGAAGAAGATGAGAATTAGAAATAGGCGAAGGAAGATGAGGACGATCCGACGGGAAGGGATGATCTCGGTTTGACAGGAAAATAACTACCGACTAAGATTATCGAGAGGACCGGATTTTTTGCGGTCCTCTATTATACACGGTATGTACTTATCGATATCGGTCGTCTCTGTCCGCGTACGCGATACCCGAGATACTCTTTCGCGCCTCAATTTAGTTAATATTTTCTCGAATCCTATTAACTAAGGAGCGAGACTGGGCACAAAAAAAGTTGTACTCCGATTCGAAGAAAACAATTTGATTTCTATTGAGGCAATCGAAACATCGTTCAAACCTTCGGCGACGTTGCCGATTTTATTTCTTAAGAAATTATCTTCTTTCGTTGTCGTCTGAATGGTCGATTTTCTCCCGATTAAGTTGGCAACGTTAATTTAACATTTCAGGATGTACATTGCGAATAGAATAATTGCAAGTTTAAAGGAATTCCAATCCGGACACACGATGATATATTATTTACCTCGACTGCAATCATTTAAAAATGACCTGCACAAGTTTGAAGAATTATTTTATCTCAATCCAAGTCGTATCAACCTGGAGAGGGTTTGACTCCGGGTGGAATTATCAAATCTCATGAGAGGCACAATTTAAAAATAACCGAAGATGTTTTAATGTAATGTTTTAAGTTTTGTATAAGAGAGCTACTCGGATTGAACAATGAGAGATACAGACAAAATCACAATGGTTCTCAGCAGGAGGAGTCAAGTGATGCAATAATGAATGCATCGTGTCACAGTCCTGGCGACCTCCGTGCCGCCAATTTCTCAGCTGCGTAGCCATTATTTTATGTGAAAAGTATGCACAGGCCGGATTCCTCCGCTACTCGCGCAAAGAGTACCCCGACTTGGCGAAGTTCCTACGTGTACTATGCAGCCCCGCTAATGCTTACCATTAACCTGTGTTAATCATCGACCGGTCCCCCATTTAATAGCCCAGACGCAACGTCGCAACGGTTAATGAATAATGTCACTGGTGTCACGGTGCCCCAGTTCTCAAACGATTAGGAAACATACACTATACATGCGCGTATAAATGTTTGTTATATATGTCGCCGCAGTGGCAGAGGAGCCCTTTCAATGAAGTCGCTTATTTCTGTCACCTTTGTCGACAATTGTTCCTAATAAGTGATATACATTTTATTCTATTTTTTTTTTTTTCTCCAAGGGTCCGACACGATCGACAGTAAAGTTGGGCTAACTGTTTTCGTAAAAGTAACCAGCAACGTTCGCTTCCTTGGTGCATTCCCATATACCTAACAACGATCATAGGCGGATAATTTTAATTCCTTCGACAACTGATTCTCGAAAGAGTTGAGACAAGAAGATGAATACGGTGTATGTCGGGTAACGGGTATATTTCTCCTATCCCATCGATAAACATCTTTGGTAGGCAAAAATCAATTCCGTACATTCGCCACAGCTTTCCAACGAGTCATGATGGTACGAGTATGATTTTGTTAATTCTTTACTTTTGTTTTGTTCCTCTCTTAGAAATAGAGTTGGAGAAACAAAGATCTAGCGTGGCCCGCTATATCTTTTTTCCTCGTCAGTCCTCCCACCTCTGCCATATTGTCTCTAGACATTGGATACCGCCGAATCGGACATCTTGTCGTCGCAAATTCTATCGAGTCTTTTACCGGCGCTGTTCTGAATTAGGAGGACACAAGAAAAGACGAAAAGAAGAAAAGATCCTTGCGCGGTACCAAGATGGCGTCTTCCACAGGATCCGCAGGATCCTTCAGCGAGGATGAATTCCGACTGTACCTTGCGGGGCCCAACCCCTCTTCCGCCGTACTTTCTACTCGCCAACCGAGGGAACGCGGCGTCTGGCAGCCTGGTGGATGGGGATAATTGCGTTGGCAATGCGCGAGGCTCCTCCCCCGTTCGGTAGCAGACAGCAGCGGTGGTAGTAGTGGTAGTCGTAGTAGTAGTAGTAGTAGTAGTAGTATATTGTGTGCCGGGGGGGCAATACCAAAGCCGCCGTCGCAACTAATAATTTCGGTGGGCGAACATGACATGCCCGATGCGTGCGAGGTGTGAACATCATTCCAGTCAGTTGGAGCAACGACGACGCCGACGACGGCGACGACGGAGGCAACAATCGTAGAAAAGTATGCGCTGTACTCTACAACATCACGCACTCACTCTCGTACGCCTACTATCGCGGCCGTCGTTTCAGGCTTGCGCTTCCACTCGTTGTAATCTGGCGATTAAGACACGGCAGCGTCTCGAGACAAGTACACTTACACCGTCGGTAAAACAGTTAGACTTCTCCACTTTCAACCGCTCACCGAAAAAATATTATATATCATTTATTTATGTTAAATATGTAACTAGGATTGCCTTTTTTTAAGGCCCTTTGAACTGACCAAGATTGTCAGATTAAAAAAAAGCACGCACACACACGCACAAAAAAATATTGTGCTGACGCGGTCACTTCTGAACGTTTCCCATTGTCGATTCCATTCGTGACTGACAACTATATAAAATAATGGATAAAAAGTACTCGCGCCGCTCGCGCTTCGGACAATTATTATCTGACGCTTCAACGGCGAGTCGCTCATTATACATACACGCTTGTTCACGACACGGCATAACACGTTAGAGTCGCGTTTGCATTCGGGTTACGAATATACCGTAACCGCGACGTGGCCCGATGTAATTTCGCCGATATCAACGAACGTTACCCTTTCGCGTTACCGATAGCGTGCGAGCTGACGCTCTATTGCATACCGATGGCTGTTCAAACGAAGCGATAGTAGTTGTAAAATAAACAGAACACCCAACGACGGGAGACTGCGAGGCGCTCCAAAATAAAATGAACAATATAGGGTATATCCAACGATCCGCACTCGTACGAGTGTGCAAAAGAAAAAATTACCCCTCGCGCCAATCTTTAATCGACAAGAGTTTCCGGAGTTTTACAACGACATCTCATGAATATATTAATGATGAAAAGCTTCCGTGGTTTGTTAAAACTGCTCAGCGAGATTGCAATCTCACCTGTACAGAAAATGAATAACTGAATAAATAAAGATTGAAATAAATGTAAAATATTAAATTTATCCCATTTGCCAGAGTATCGCGTTTCTTTGTTTTTTTTTTTTTTTTTTTTTTTTTTTTTACACACGGCAAAAGCTGGATAGCGTGATCGTTCGTTTCGGAGAAGAGGATCTACGTCTAATCGGGATAGGACGAATGGACGTGCGTACGGTATGCAGCATACCGTAGGACAGCGAGGGGCTCCGAAGACACGCGAGAAAGAGGTTTTGCACGGTAAATAATTAACAGGCGTCAAAGGGACGAAAACTTGTTGAATCGAAGGCACGAAATGAATTCTTGACTCACCGAGCTCGACCGTAGACGATCGGAGTAAGCAAAAAAAAAAAAAAGTAAAAATCGTACTCGACAGTGCGCGTCTAAGTTTAATATTACTTACCGGAGCACCGACAGTATTGATTAAACGCAAACTGAGTGACGAAAACTAATGCATGCTTTCCATGCGGTCGAGCTCCCGGTGACGTTTACTAATGCCTCGGTCCAACCCTCGTGGTATCGCAACAATGGACTTGGCAAAAAATGCAAATTAATTTAACCCACGCGTGTAACCGTGTTTTCCACCACCTCCGATGATTGATTTTCATGTGCCATGCCAGAACGCAGGCAAATTTTCAATTTTTACACCGAGAAACTCTCGACCGCTCTTAAATCCAAAGCGCCGATAACTATTATATTTAAATTTGCTTTGTGATTCGGTGCAACTTTATATATCCCTGTTTGTTTCATCGATGACCGACGCTCTCACAGAAAGTTTATAGCGGATAATGAAATATGCGATTGGAAAAATGACATCTAATTCTCTCTGAAATTAACCTTGATCCGGTTCATATTTTTTTTTGTTTCATTTCTTTCGACCCGCGCCCATTCACGTGACTATTGAACTACTAGAATATTATTCTTGCTGGACACGCGCACTACTTTTGGCGCATACCAACGCTTATTTTTCTTCTCTTTTTTTTTTCCTAATTAAACGACTTGACCGGAGTACTCGAAATAACATATCATTAAAAACAAAAAAAGGCTGAAAATCTATTCTCGGATTATCGCGTGGACGAAATTTCTCTCGTGGGCATATTAGATGCAGAAGCAAAGTTGTCGAACTCGTGATCGTAATACGTTGGAATGGGGGAGTTCCGACTGATCTGGCCTCGTTCTTTTGGCCTCCGAAGTAGCTAGAATGTTTCTCGGGGAATAAACGCTTCTCAGAAGGCACTCTTCTCGCTATTATAAATAAAAAAAAAAGAGGGGAAAATCGGAACGACCAGAAGCGGCCATCGCTGCTTGTGTTGCCGCCCCATCAACGAAACAACCGACGCCTGTATACCATGTTGCCTTTTACCGAGAATCGGACCAAGATTATGTGATTTGAGGTAGTTATGTATCGGGAGGTGACCACGGCATTGTGATGCCAGTACGACGGCGGCAATGGAGCACAAAAGCCAAGTACGAAAGTTTCGCCGAAGTCACTTTTTTTTTTTTTTTTTACTCCATAGAATCTCAAAGGGATTGTGATTTATTTTTATACATTTTTCATGCATGGTGGTGATTGAGCAAATTGTTGAATCGGGAGGTGGCGAAACTCCTTTCATTCCGGCGCCTGTGGGAGATCGAAACTTTCCTCTGTTTATAAAAAAAAAAAACGCTGGTAAAAAAATAATTGAAAAATATAAGAGGCTCCGAATTCTCGAATATTGTTGGTCTAGTAAACGACATATTGTACTATTCACTGTAGACTCTCGAGACGGGATTTCCAACAATTGACGACGAAACGACGAATAAGATCGTCGCTTGTGACTTACGAGAGAGTCACCCGGCGAACCGTGGGAGTTGGCGAAGAATAATATTCGTTGGATCGTAGTCGCGGCCCAGCAAAAGGACGTTAACGCACGCGGTATTCTTCTTTATACCTCGTCGACGGATTATAACGAGGCGGAATTACACAAAAGGAAGCTCATATATCAAGTATAGACAAGAGCGACGACAAGGCACGATCTTCGTTGCTAATGTTTCCTCGAGATCTACGGCTGTACGGCCTTCGCGCATTAGAGAAACAGTCAGCCCCGACCGGCACGACGTTTCGCAATCACCGACAAAGAGGCTGCGTTACCTCGAATTTTGTCGCGTGTCCTTCAATCCAACTATAGATCCAACGGTTCGTGGGCTAAGAAATGAAATAAAAAATAAAAATTAAATAACGGCCCCCTTCAGGCTCCCTACACCGGTTATTTTAAGTATAAAGTGCCAAAAAAAAAAGTAAACATTTATAAAAACTTGTATTGTTACAAAAAAAAAAATTTTAATGCAAGACTGGCTATTGAACATTTTTTAAACTCCAAAGTACCTTAACTAAAAATTGTTACTCCCTATTGACTTTTAATTGATTTTTTGTCAATTATCCGTTTGATTATCTGCAAAGTCATAGCTCGGGGAAACATTTTGTTAATTAATTGTTAATTAGCCCCCTCGATGAAAAAAAGCAAATGTGTAAGAACGGCAGATTTACTCGAGAACCAACAAATGGTGGAGAGGGGGGGGGGGGAGGCGGCGAGTTAATTTTACATCATATTTAATTGATCCTTTTATGGATAAGTACGAGGAGAGATTCTACTGAACTTTACCTTCCCTCAGCTGCCGGTCGTTCTTGTTGCTTCTGCACTGTCGACGCCAGTCCTTTCGCTTGAACCTTGTCGAGCACGCGCTATCCGTCTCGCCAAGTAGAATTACGCGTCCGAAAACGGCCCGCGGGAATGCGTCCCGTGGTAATCCTCACCGCCGTTAATCTCGCCAGCGAAGAATCCGTCAGAGAAAAATTGTCTCGAAGCGATTATTAGCACAGGAGAAAAGTAGAACGTAATAAAGTATATCAGTGCTATAATAATATATCACGTATACCGCAACCACAGTAGGTAAAAGTTTAAGAAATTGTAGTAGCTTCGATATTTGACTCGAGGCTTGATACATACCGTACGAGTATAGAACGAATAAATATCAAGCTCTTTTTCGCTCCGGCCTCCTAATACGTATCTTTATTGGTCGTGGTTCGGAGCAATCCACTTGACCCCCGTCGTACCGCGAGACGTTTCGCGAACGACGATGATGATGATGATGATGATGATGATGATGATGATGATGATGATGACGATGAAGAACCAGCTCCCGCAAGTCTCCCCTTTTGCATAATACCGCGACAGCCACGAGTCGATTCCTGCTGTGTATAAACAGCTTGGAATATCTGGACTCTCGTTCGAGTCATGAAGGAGAAGGGAATATAATATGCATGGAGTCATGAGGGAGGTTCGAGACTGGGCCGGATCACAAGAAGCTTGTGATTAAGGCATACACATACCGAGGCATGTATGCTTACCGGCATTGTGTCCGTTCGTGCTGCGGACACGCGGCGCAAGACTTGCCGCGCTTCCCTTGTTACCTCCCTCTGGGCTAATAATATTTTCGCAGACGGAGGGTGTGTAGGCTCTCTTCTACTTGGGAAACACGGACGTTTCTTGTGCTTCTTTTGTTCGTTCTCAGGAATTTGAGAAGATCATTTTCTTCGATCGAAGCCTGATTTTACTCGAGGCAATGGCTCCTCTGACGCCTACCCGTGCTCAGTCGGTAACGAAACCGAAATCCATTTGGCTTCTTACAGGCTTCTTAAACCGATAGATGGCAATAAAATTAATTACAGTTTTTGTCACCGAAGCTGTTTCACGTCGTCGTCTCAGGATCGAATAGAGAGTCACAACGTCAAGTGTACACAAAGCAATAAATTAGGCTTGAATTATTACGCCTAACAAATGTGTAGACGGTTAAATCAAACGAATATTGCAATTTTTATAACCCTCCAAATGAGTAGGCTATAATCGAGTCTCCTCGCGCTACAAGAGCTCGTATGTATCGGTCCTATCACCTGGCGTATAAGATTTATATCCTTAAGTATAAATCAAATTGACAGCTGCAAGAGTTCACATGACGAATATCGATAATACGTACGATACGTGATCGGAGATGTCACCGATGAAAATCGTCTGATATCGATAATATTTTCTTTAGCACCGTACTTGGCGCAAAAAATGATGAACTAAAACATGGAAAAGACCGATATTATACCGCGCGTAAGAGACGCATAGTCTCGAAGAATAGTTGAGTGGTAGTTCCGTAGCCGAGCAGTCTCAACTACGATAACAACGTATCTATATTGTTCGATATCACTGCCGATCTAGACTGCTTTGCTTCCCGATGTTAGACCTTCCCCTCGCTTCATCTGGAGTATCTGCCGCACTAGACTCGGAGCTCCTGTCGTGCCGCACTCACTCCGGAAGGCAGGTGTGTTGCAGGCCCACAGCCAAGGGCACTGGGAATCGACGTGGAATCCGCACGCGTTCAACGCCCGCGGAACGTTAATGGGCCTTTGGCGATTCGATCGCAAGCGAATTCGCGAACGACTACGACGAGGACGTGTGTACATCCGAAGCACCCGAAAAACGTGCCACCTTAATTCAAGCAACGCTAACGACCTGTCCTTCCTTTATCGTTAGTTTTTTTTTTTTTTCTCACGATCCATTCCTTTTTCGGAGTTTATAGTTGGTTCAACTATAAATTGGCACCGAATAATTGCGGAAGCATTGATGTGTATTAATCTTCGATGGGTAGCGTAGCAGTAATCTCCATTTGTCATTCTACCGACTCGCACGATTTGGATCACTCGTGGCTATTCCGCAGTCAACGGGAATATGACCTTTAAGTTCAAATCCGAAAAATTTGCTTTCTCTCTTCTTTTCTCTTGACCTGGCCTTTGAACGGCGACTCGTGAATATACATAGTTAGTTCAATTAATGAAAATCACATTAGCCAATATACTTTCGGGGACTAGTGCAGTCACCGGAACGACATTAAATTCTAAGTTCTTGTTGGACATTTAATCTAATCTGCACAGATAATATATTGCGCAACGACGGACAAAACCGTCGGATCAACGTATACATATAACACATATTGGTTATGACGCAAACAACTCGGAAGCGAGGAAGCAAGTCTGCTACCGAAATACTCTACGTTGCTGCTGGTTTAATTTCAGTTTGATTATGCGAAGGGAACCGCGGGCGTGGTCCCGCTCACACGCACCGACAATAACTTGCGAAGTCGCATAAACCAGCGCCGCGCAACGTCTCACTTAATGAGCGGCTTGATTACCCCCACCTTTGCGCGTGTGTGTGTGAGATCGTGGACAGAGTATGTAATATAGAAACCGAGAGCCGGTCCTAACGCCGCGATCAGCCAAACGCATTATTTAGCGATGGATTTACGAGCGAAGATTGTGGGCGCAAATGAACAGACGGACGGTATCGTATAATGCGAGCGAGCACACCGAACGATTACTTTATGCTCTCGAGTCTTTTCTATCTCATTTCTTTCATACTGCTCCTGATTGTGTCGCTTCCTCGTCACAAATTTTTTCTCGACCACCTGAACAGAGGCAAAGGAATTCATTTTTTTTTTTTTACAAATTCTATCCATCCAAAAGCGGAATGACAAACGAGAAGGTCGGTTCAAGGGTCATATATGCGAGCTGAGAATAAAAAGTTTTTTCTTCTTGTTATTCAGAATACCTCGGGAGAAAATAATATCGGCCCTATAGGCACAGAGTCGTATATCATCTCCTTTACGATGATTGTCTCTCTGTCACGTCGTCACAATCTCGGTTTGTAACTGCCGTGGCCCGGTCATAAAGAAGCACAGGGCAGATTATCGCTTTGCTTACACCTTATCGTATGCGTAGGGTGGACGTACCGGTTTTGGTCACCACTTCCGCAAGAACAAGTCTATCGATACAAAAAAAAAAAAAAGGCATCGTTTCGATAATTCTCTTAATTTTCTCATTCATCGGTGTATGAAAAAATGATTGCGCATATGGAAATTGCGCAACAACCCAACGAAATACGCGACCGATTGCAGTCTGTTCTTATCTGTACGGTGCTGTCGAGCGATGACCTTTTTCGAAGTCGCCGAGTGATAATATTGCGTGTATCGAAAAAATTCGATGTTTACCGAGCGTACGCGCGGTTCCGAAAATAAAAATAATTTGTAGGATTCTTTCTATATACATGTATACCATATATTTTTGTTGTTTCAACGAAACCACTGAATTCATAGATGCTCGGTTTGATATGGCGCGATAGACTGGGTATAGGAGTCGTGTCGTGGGATGCGAAAAAAAAATCCTTCGAGCCGGATTTGAACCAGCGACCTATGGATTTCTCTTTTAAATTCAACCGCGACTACAGTCCACCGCTCTACCAACT
The DNA here is from genome assembly GCA_963922035.1 of Amblyjoppa proteus. NCBI lineage: Eukaryota > Metazoa > Arthropoda > Insecta > Hymenoptera > Ichneumonidae > Amblyjoppa > Amblyjoppa proteus. The sequence continues at coordinate 24,547,635 of OY998235.1, forward strand.
GAGCTATCGAAGGCGATGTTGTTCGAGTGCCGTTTAATTACAATTCAATTAGTTGTGAATAATGTAACACCCTCGGTTTATGGAGAATCCATTAAATACATTAATGTTACAAGGTGGACAGATCTACAAAGAGCATTTTTTACGCTCGGTTGCCGAAAACTGCAGGGCCGATTCTCTCCGCGATTTCTCAACTTAATCGTTACAAGTATAAAAACAAAAACGATCGGCGTACGCTATTTCACCGTTAGAAAATAAATAGTAAATTAATTTTCTATAGACCTGAAATTATGGCACAATGGTAAAAAAATACACTTGAATCGAAGATAGAAGGTGGAAAAAGAAGAATCCTTCGAGCCGGATTTGAACCAGCGACCTATGGATGTCAATTTCCGATCGAACCAACTACAGTCCACCGCTCTACCAACTGAGCTATCGAAGGTTACGAGACTCGAAATGAGATCTCGGCCTCTCGAACAGAGTGATGGACGATTTTTGAATGAGGTCAAGCCCCCCGGGCGTGTTGTAAATTCTCGGGTACTACCGCTGCACGCAATCTCCGACAGGGTTCTTCTGTTTTCTCCTGCTCTTCCCGTGATTTCAAACGAAACAAGAAAATTTTCACTACTCAACGGGTCACTGCAACCCTTGCATGACACAATTTAAGAAACTCCCGATTCTCTATCGTTTGTTAAAAATACAAGAGTATCGGGTGAAGAAGCCGTTCCCCGACGAATCGTCGAGGGCGCACCTGTTGGCTGCGGCTAAGGGATGAAAAATGTAATACAAGCCCATCGAGCGAGAAAGCTGACAACAAATTCGAACACGCGTCATCGGCGATACCGGCGGATTCTGCCGAGATATCGAAAATGCCCCTTCCTTCGTTAAATCATTTTGGGGTACAATCAATTTTTCGTTTTTTTTTCCTGGTTTTTTTTGCATCTTATTTATTTTTTTTTTTAATTCATTTTAATAAAGCGAAGAACGACGCTGTCACGATAATAATCAATATCGAACATTAAAAGCGCACCATATAATTACAAAAACGTGTGCGACGAGACAGACATCGGGTTCTATATCCTACACAGGGAGCAAGGAAGAACGGAAGAAGGAAGAAACGAGTGTGCATAACTGGACGTGCGTGGCGCGAGGACCTAACAGGGCCCCGGCACGTCCGGCCTGGTCGCTGACCAAACGGCAGATGTTATCGGTAAGATCGGCGTTCGTCGCGCAACTGCCTTTCACTCGTGTCTTCTCTTCTCAGTCCTGTCCATTCACCCTTATCCTTCGCTCTAATTCTCTATACATCTTGCCGTGTCGTTATTTTCCTTACCTAAGTTTTTTTTTTTTTTTTTTTTCATCAGGCAATCTTGAGTTCCGTTGTCTCGGACAGTTCTGTTTCCTTTTTAACGAACGTTGCAAAAAAAGTCTTATTATAAAAAAATGTCTGGATGAAAAAGTCCCTGACCCCCTATAGAATTCGGGCACGAACCCCAGAATTCGACGTCTCGCTCCACAGCCGATAATGCGAGCGGACTCACCTGGATGAAAATTTGGCGACGTTGACGATCCAATACATTTGCCCCAGAATGGAAACTCTGGGCAAAGTATCATCGCCGTTGTACCAAATAAACTTTTAATTGGACTTCTCTTGTGCTCCGTATCGAACGCGTGCTCCCTCTTGTAAGCCGTTTCTTATCGAGATCCCGTCTACCGAAGTCGCAGTAAATAACGGTCGGGAATGATAATTGAGTTATTAAATGGATAATTGACGTCCGAGCGTCCGAGGTAAGCGGGGACGACTTGTGCACGCGCGCGGTCCATCCTCAAAGGAATTCGTGACCGTCGATCATTCGTCAACCAGGCACGCCGCGTGTAATACCAACGGGTATTTATTTATCAATGATATTTATCGTCGCCACGGTAGATTAATGCTGACGAATACGAGTCAAAAAGTACGAGTCAACTATTGTCAAACGAAAGAGCAAAACGTGCTTCTCTCGAGCAGGTGCGAGACGAATTCTCTTCCATTTCTTCTTATACTTGTGCATCGTCGTCGTTGTTGTCGACTGAAGGGTTGGTCGAAGAGGAATAAATATTTATGTACATACCGCATGTGTGTACGAGCTGACGGGGATACAGCTACGTCGATGCCTCACAGCGATCTCTCTCGTATACTACATACTCTATTCCTGTCGGGGATTGCCAACTGGGATTGCGAACCCTCTCGGCGCGCGCGTATATACGATCCTAATTGTTATGGCTCCACGGAGCAATAACCCGGTGCTTTATGATGGTGTTCGTTGCGCCGGTACGATTCGCCTCCCTGTGTATCACCTTAGGCATGGTAATTGTTATGTTTGCAAAAAAAGAACACGTGCTATACCGTTGGCACGAGGGTACCGGCTTTAACGGGCAGGTCGCCGAAGAAACGGACGCTTTAATAAAGAATCGCAATTGATAACGAGCTTCGTTTCGAAATTTTATCATTCATCAAAGTGGATTCCGGAGCGGACATTTTTATATTGAAATATTTTGAACCTCGTCCTCTTCGACCGGACTCTAAATTCTTCGATGTCTTTCAGACTCTTTTCGCGGCCTCGATGATCTTGGCATGGAATTGTGACACACGGAAGTAGAATTTAATTATTATCGAGACGCACAGCCAACATTTTCTTTATTATTTAAATCGTGCACCAAACTTGGCATACGACATCGCCCGATTCCACGAAGGATAATCAACGCGCAATTTACGGAAGTAACGAGGCGGGCTCGCGGCGCGCGAGCCGACGAGCGTTTGTTAAGAAAAAAAAAAAAAAAAAAAATCAGTTCGCCGCAGGTGCCTATGTGTCTGCGGGGTTTCGAGAGGGAGCGCGCATTTTATATTATATTTAGGTAAAAAGAATGAGAGAGCGGCGCGTAAGTAACGCAAATGGAGAGGCGGACGTGGTGGCAAAAAGCGTCGAGGGGGGCTCACTGTGGCCAGCTTAATTGTGAGCTCGACTTCATGCTGCCGTAACATGATATTTACATCGAATACTTTGCGATAAAAGCGGCTCTATCCTTTTTTCTTGTCTCTTCGTGGACGTGTGTGCACTCGACGTTTGCATATTGTATTGCGGGTATACAAGGAATTCCCGTGATGCAACGAATCGAGTTTTTTTTTCTTAATCGTCTCATTTCTTTTTCTTTGACTGACTTTCCGTATTTATTGTTAAATCGACGACGAGCGCCGATTCACCATGCATCGATGAACTTGGAAAAGTGAATTTAATTCGGAATCAACTTGTCGTCAAAATGTTCGATTCTACGTACTATTTGGTACCATAAATCGAACTAGTTAACGTGCCGGAGAAAGCACGAGCAAGTTATTAATCAGAGGATGAAAATTAAAGAAAGGGGGCCACTCTCGATCCCGGTCTTTCGCACCCATGGGATATGACGTACGGGTCTGACGCAGCGTGTGGCGCTCGGTCCTTCCCTCGGCTTCTCCTCCTGTTCCTCATCGCGCGCACCCCGCTGCACCTTTCCTGAACTCAGGTCCAGCCGCGATTCACGTAAGATTGTAAACCAGGCCCCAAAAACGAGCCGCGGCGAATAAATATTTGAATTACAATCCGACCCGCTCGTAAAAACGTCGTCACTCGTAACGGATCGTTTCTCCCAACCACTGCCTCTCTTCGTTGGGCTTGGATTATTATATGCAACGGAGACTGCGCACACTGTCGGTGCCGCGTCTGGTACCGACAGATCTTAAAAAAAAAAAACAAAGAAGCGAGTCTTTTTCGTCTCATCAGTTTAATATCAACCCTAGAACTCGTCTATCATTTTTTCTACCTTCTAAGTCATAAATGGGGTAGATATCCATCCCACACTTTTCTTCTACGTACAGTGGTCTTGTTCGCAATAAATGGGGTTTTCTGCACAGTGGACACTAAATTATCGTTCAGTTTTTGCAACAACTGAAAATTAAAGGGAAAAAAAGGAGTGATTTACCACTTAATTTTTGTTTTTTAAGGCAGGCATGGGAACGATAGGGGGAATAATTCCTTCCAGGAATAATTTGTCGGTGATACGCACCGGAGTGTAGAAGGGACTGAATCGTTAGGAGGAATGCAAAAGTGTTGGCTACGAGCTACGCGAGACACATACGAGAAAAATTAAGAGTGAGAATGATAATGTCTGCTGCGGCTGTAAAACCATACTTGTATTATAAGCTATGTCGAGGAGGCTGCGAGATACGGTAGGTGCCGCTGCTACGGCGAGTTGACACCGTCCCAAGTTGCGTTGCAAACGAGAGAGACTATACGGTGAAAGTGAGACATCGTAAATTCGTAATTTACCTCGTCGCACAGGGTCCTCCTCTCGGTTTCTTCATTGGTGTATATCGCTCGTGTAACGCCGCGTTACCCCGAGCACTTGAGTTACCTTTAATTGCTTTTTATTTAACTCACGTTCATTAATTTATTCGAGACCGCTATAGAAATGCCCAAAGTTACGCGATTGATATATATATATATTTTTTTAACGCTCGATTATTACGTTATTGCCGCGAAAATGAGGTTATCCGGGGTAAGCGGAACGGCAATCTTTGTGGATAATCCGAATTGATCGTAACAATTGCTTTTTTTAATTAACAATGTCCAACTACTTTCTGCACGTATACGTGACGATGAGCTCAATGTACTCTGGAATTTGCTTTCGAAATTCCGACGCGAATCGTTAATTTCATGGCTTGTTACCAGCGACGATGTTAACCACTACGGGGATCCGATTTCACCGATTCACCGAGAACCCTCTCAGTCGATATAATGTATTTTTATCCAATCGGCTTTTTGTTGTTGTTTTTATCTTATGTACCTCCGTCTCATTACCGACGCTACGTAGAGTCACTTAATATCAAAAGTACGTTCCGCGCGATAAGAGCGGACCTACGGGAGCAGGTGACATTAGCCAAGTACGGCATGTGTCGCTTGTTACCAGCAGTCCGTTTATCCCGCTTGTCGATCGATTTCTTCAACCTTTCTCTCCCGTCCTCTTCCTTTCATCGACCACTTAATCGAAGAGTGAGTTTTTTTTTTTCATTTTTTATATTAATCAAGGCCAACACGTCGAATCTGAGTCCTCCAACGGTGCTTTGTACGATCGACTTAATTTATTTTATCCCATTTTCGAGCATTGTAGAATATACCTATGTGTACATCAACAATGTCCCTTAGTGTTCCTGAAATCCCTCATTCCGTGGGACCATTGAACCCGTTTGACGATATTCCGCCGAGTCCATTTAGACTATTGTTCAGTCGGTTGAACGAAAAAAAAAAAATTCGTTGTCACAACTCGTTAGCCGTGACGATAACTGAACATGCAGAGAGACATATCTAGCGAAAAAGACGCGAAGCGACGATTGCTAACCATTACCCGCCGCGGGGCCGGAAGAAACGATCCGAGCCGAATAGCGAGAGACTGGGTCGGGAGTGAAGATGAAAAAAAGGCAACAGCAGCAGCGGGCTCGTTATTATTATAGAGGCCAATTTGTGCCGAGCGCGCGATCCGATCGTCGGGCTTGATCGGGGAACCGAGCCGTGCCGCGCGCCGCCGATCAGGGGTCCTTAAAAATCGTCCCCGCATCCTCATCCCGGTACTTGCCACAAAAAGCACATCAACGGCAAATGGTCAGCTTGATGTTGACAAAATTCACTTGAGCTTCCGCAGCAAGCTAGAATGTTGAAACTTCTTTGAAAAATTAATATACAGAATCCAAGGAGAGACGACAGAAACGGTGGGACCTGCGGTAATCTTATTCGCGCATGCGGCGACTTTGCCCCAACACCGTCGCACCTGCTCTCCCTCCACTTTTGCACCTTCGGACGCGCAGCGACGGGACGACACTCACCATCGCGAGCGACGTCACTTTTTTTTTTTGTTTACCTCACTTAAAATCTTGTACGAAAATTACTGACATCCCGGGGCTTTTATAAATATTTCCAGTTTATCATACTGTTCTATCTTGTATACGTTTACCGAAAACAATAAATTCAAACTACTTCCATCAACTGCATATATGTAGAAAGGTAAGTGGTTATCACTGCTGCCGTCTTACATGATTTGGAAAACTGTGCGGAATGGCCAAAGTTCCAGAATGCCGAATAATCACCCCACATCTCATGTATGCTCACCAAGGTAAAACTTATTTCAAACATATACGACGAAAACAATAAAATTATCGTTTACGGTAATTCCGATGTAACGATTCCAACAATGTAAAGATTTTCTCATCAGACACATGATACATAATGAACCTGTTGAACTACTTGTTGTTGAATCACTTGTGATTGCTATTGTCGAGTTCTCGAAAAAAAAAAAAAAAATCCCAAAGATCCGAATATTCGAAAATAAAAATTGTCGATTACTCGCCCATCTCGCGTTTCCACTCGACATTCCTTGCCGGTCAGCTGAGATCGGCATGTAATTGACGGCCCGACGAGAGAAAGAGAGAGCGAAAGTTGGGAAGCAGAACAGCCGGTATAGCCAGATTCCGACGAAAACCCGTTCCCAAGAATCGTCGAGTCGCATGTGCATCATCGGGGTCCTCGCGTTCGCGAGGTGAAACCCGATCCTTATTCACGGTAAATCTGTCGCGCGGAGTAGTCGCGGATTCTTCATTTTGACCGATTTTTGTGTGTGCGTTTTTTTTTTTTTTTTTTCATTCTCCTCAAGACACTTGCCCGGTGGCTCATGCACGTTGCGTTTTAAAACTTTCGTTCATGGTGATTCACCGCCAAATCACTGCCGGTGTCGGCAGTGATTTGAAAATTCAATTGTCGAACCATTGATAGGCATTTTCTTTTAAATCTGTATAAAGGTGGACAGAAATATTTGTGCGGCGGAGAAGTGATGGGGAGAATTGTTTGATTGTTTTCAGGCAAACGTGATACTCGTGTTTGTAATTTATCACTCAAAAGAATTCCAAGTTTTACCAAGACAATATGACGTGCGTGTTCGACGTTTTTCCGTATTTCATTTCAAGTGCAATTATTTGAAAACTTTTTAAAATTCAAATAAAATTGTTGATATTTAAGGATTCAAAAAATTCGTTCTCGATGAAAACTTTGCATGATTTTAGAAAAATTACTCTTGCTTCGCTCGCCATTAATTCCTGAATTGTAAGTTTGCCGAACCGATAATGCAACAAAGTACCATACCGCTTGAAAGTTTAGTTCCTAAATTCGATTAAGGCATTTCGAAAGTTGAAACGGGAATTGATATAAACTTGCGCACTTGGCACGTGAAAATAAACTACCACGCCATCGAGTTATATTCCAATCATTAGGGATCTCACAGTATAAACTTTAAAAACTCCAGATACCGATACAAGTAGCTTTCAGTCCACCCACAAGTTTAACATCACGCCAGAGACATAAATTCATCAAGCGCATATCAGTAGTGACGCCATTCTCGCTCACGCAGATACTTTTTGTTTTTATTTCTCTCTATCTGATTATAAACTATGATACCTTAAGCGTACGGAACTAGTGTACAAAGCGTGGAAAATATAATGAGTAGGGCGTAAAGCCTTTGAGTTAACACGCACGCATGACAGCTATATAATATTTATAAAAGGTACAATAACTTTTTATGCCGTGTGTCACCGTACGAGCATAGACGATTTTATATTGGTAAAAAAAGTAACACACGATACGGAAGAAAGTTACAAGTTACGGGCAAAATTTGAATCCAAGACGGAGGGGGGAGGGGATAGTGTATATAACAAACCGATCGGCCAAAGATTTTGTGTCACTGGAAGAATCGTTGGACCTTGATAATTTAGTTGTGAAAGCATGAAATATTTGATGGCAATGCGAGATAACCAAGCGGCGCTGGTACCGAGTTGAAAAACGTACGATCGCGTTGATGGATTGGCTCTGTTGCGGTCTATGGCCTTCCGTCGTATACAATATTATACACAATAGGCGCTGGATAATATACCGTTCATTGCGGCGGCATACCGCGTACAGCGATATGACGGTAGCCTTTGAACTCGTGTACGGTACGTGTAGAGTGTGCAGCGTATCCTAACTCTCTATCGACTCTTGCGGGGCTGGCTTTGTTGTGAGGATTACGCGGGATAAATGGGCAAAGAGGTAATGCATGCACACACTCTCGCGCAGCCTAGCGACCGGGAGGCTCATGGTGCAACCCCGGAAATCAGCGAGCCCGCCACAAGTTTCCGCAGTGCCACAAATTCTTCCGGAAGTGGGGAAGAAAAGGGCGGGAAGTATTTCGGTACCACCCCTCGGACAGCTTTATCGCAATTCACCCTGGCTTTGTCGATGTATTATAGTGTGTTGGGTATAATCTCGCATGGGGGGCGCACATGCACAGGAGAAATTACACCCAAGTTGATACGGTGTTGTGTGTCGTAGACGACGGAAGGGACATTTGCGGCATAGTCGCTGTGCAAATTGCACGGCGTATGGATTTTTCTTTTTTCTTTTTTTTTTTTACAATTAAGCTTCAATGCTACTTCTGTAGTTACGTTTTTTAGGGATTGTTTTTTTTTTTTTTTTTTTACGGGATGTTACAAGTAGCAGTACTGTTAGGGTGCATCCTAGGAGGACAAAAGTCTGCCGTCAACGATTTACCCTGCCGAAACGTCAGGGCAAATCATTAATAGTGTAGATCTGTTTTTTTTTTTTTTTTTTTTTTTTAACGCTAGATGGCTTCAATGGGTCAATGTGCCATCCGACCGCGGTACATGGAAACTTAGTATCGCTGTTAAAGCCGCCTTTTTCTGCGCGGTATTTCTGCGTTTCCGGCGAAACGCGGGTCGGCAATTATTTCACGCATGTCGCGCGCGTTTCCATCGACAGGGAGTATTATATGAAAATGTAAAAAAATAAAAGAAATAAAAATGTCAGCAATGGGTGCGATGGTGGCAAAAGTCTCTTTACCTCAATGTTTCTCTTTCTCGACTCGCCAGGCCAGTCCACAGGTTGTGATCATATCGGGATTTTAATAACCGGTTATACGCCCACTACGAATGCATTTCAGACGACATAAACGCTCGCACTCTTTCTCAGCGTAAGATAGGCCGAGACCGATAGGCCGACTGGCGCGTCCACTTTGCTCCGGCTGTGTACACATCGTGCACGTGTGTGCATGTATGTGCTTGGATACGATGCACAGACAAGAGCGAGACTGCACGCCCCGACGACGTTGCGTCGTCGGGGAGAGGGCAGGCGCATCCTATGTGACGATCATTATAGTATGATTGTCGCGTATAGTGTGCCGTTTATCCTTGCACCGTACGGCCGGCAAGACCCGATACATACGAATTATTTAACTAAACTCCTGAATAATAAGCCAGTTATCAATTACAACAGCTTCGGTTCGCTACTACTATATATGAAAATCCCCAATTGTTCTGTTACCAGTAAAAATAAATTATGAGTAGGTACTTTGGACTCGTTTATTATTCTGTTTGATTCAATAGGTCGACACCAGTATATGTATAAAATACCAATGTTTTTCAAAGTAAACGATTATTACAATAAATTTGATCCGATAGCTGATAAACATGCCTTTTCTTCGGATTTTTTCCGATCATCGATATATTTAGGATATTTATATAAATATACCGAAGCGTTTTCGTGTATGCATGCATAGACGATGGGATATAATTACCAAGCCGATCAAACTGTCAGGCCGGTAAAGTTCGAGCTGTATTTTGAGCCTCTAATATCAGCCTTTCGATGCCCCTGTTCGAAACTGTTTACCAAACTTTCGCCCTAACTAATTCCCACACCGACGGAGAATGAGCTCTGGATGGAAGCTATAGTTACTTTACAACCCACATCGTCATATTCAACGGGCACCCTTGTGAATCAGCTTACGATTCAGTTGATAGTTGCATCGAGGATCTGCGAAATGTAACTGTCCGTAACGTTACAGTTCCAAAGGATCATGACAAAAACAGTCAGTCGGCTAGATTGAAAATGTTATGTGGATCAGGCGATGAATTTATTCAATATCCGGATAAAGATGTTTTCACATAAAACCTCAGAAACCAACATTTTTCGTGAACAAAATGAAAAAAAAAAAAAAAAAAACGAAAATTAAATAAAAAGGGAAGAAAGGAAAAACGAGACGCGAGATGAGTGATAAAGTCGAGCGTTGCAGAATGGCAAAACCGACGGCAAAGGGGTGGAGAAACGTAAATGTTTTACTGGGCCTCATTAGAGTTTTACGAGAGGGACCGTGGAAAGGGAAAAACAAAACAAAAAAAAACGACCAGCACAGACCGCCCTCGCTGTATTACTTGAGCTGATGGTGAATGACGAAGATAATAATGTAAATGTGTGCGCCCACCGTTTCGGGAATTATGTATTGGATATATGTAAATATACGTGTCCGTGTGTGTTTATTTATGTGTATACTATTACATGGTCATCGCATTCGCAAGTTAGCACAAAACCGTGTCTTCGAGCCCAAGTGTATCGTAAACCGTGTTATGCGGATCTATAAAACGCCGCTGCATAACTATATGAACACCGGCGATAAAATTGTGTGTATCCTACATATTATGCGCTAATTATCGTAATCTCAGATCTAATTATTAACCAGTGAATACCTTCGTCCCATTTGTTGCTGTTGTTTTTTTTTTTTTCTTTTTTAAGTATAAAATTAGAGTACGAGAGGCAAACTTGATATTCGTTTCCGGTCCGTTCACATTTAAAGAGGATGTCTGTAGCGCAGTCGATTATCAACAATAATTGCGGGAGAATCAGTTGTTTTTCACCTGAAAAAAAAAATCATAAATAAACTTATAATAAAATAAATTGAAAGGTCGTAGTTTTTTATGTTTTTGTATCTCAAGAATCTTCTCTTGATACGAGACGTATTATCATTTTATGTTTTTACAACGTAACAATCTATTTCAGTGCACCCGAAGTCAACACTTTGCCGTATCGGCGATTATGTCGTCTTTGCCATTTGACTATATGACGTTATCGTACGGGTTATTAAAAATACACGAAAGGGCGTCTCGTTACTTTGTGAGAGTTAAGATTTTTTTTTTTTTTTTTTTTTTTTTTTTTTTTTCAACAACTCTTGGCCGATATGCCAAGTATCGCGTGACTATATTTATCATCGTGGCTAGCTTCGCATAGACAATTGAATTATAAGGTTCCAACTACAACGCTGTAACATCGATAAATGACGATGAGAGGTGACGCGGCACATAAGTTGGTTGAGGTCGAATTTACCTGGAAAACGTAAAGCTAAACATAATTGCCTTGACGCTAACCACTTAAGATTGCATATTCATTAGATATATTGTTATCGCATTTATACATTCGCATTAACTCGTTAGGGCGGTATGACAAATATAAATGCTATTTTTACATTTAAAATCCAAGCCTTCGATAGCTCAGTTGGTAGAGCGGTGGACTGTAGTGGGCTCGGTTGTGAAAGACATCCATAGGTCGCTGGTTCAAATCCGGCTCGAAGGATCGATTTTTTTTTTTTTTTTAATGTATATATATATATAAATATATGCATTATTTTGTGACTATTTGGCTTCCTTACGGGAGAAATCTTTGCGAAAAATATAAACACAGAGCTGGGCAAAGTATTCTGATTCGTTAACAAGTATTTGTTACCTCAAGTGCAGAATACTTTATTGTCTTAAAATCTTCACGGAAAAGAAACTAATCTTAAAACAATGGCAATTATTGTTTCAGAAATACATGCTTAAATCAATAATAAAATATCCTTTATTTAATAGCATTCCTATGTTTATAATTAATCGACAAGGTGTTCGATAAAACGACTCCACGTCCATTTTTTAATGAAAATTTTAACTGCAGCTTGTTTATTGACATCTTTAACTGTGTGTATTTCATGTCTTCGTTAAATGTAAAAAATGTCATGGTGAGTCGAGGTTTACAATAAAGTTCAGCGCAGAGTTAGAATTTTAAATAAAATTCGCCGAATAGTCGACATTTAATTATACAACGTTTTGACGATTTAAAATCATTTTTTTATTGAAATTTTGAGAGAATTGGTGAATGGCCTTGACGAGTTCGAGACAGGATAAGTTTATATTTAACGAGCAATAGAATATCCGGCGAGAATGATTCCCAGACGTTTGTGACTCGGCACTGGCAGGGAAAAATTAATTCATCGGATCACCCATCGGATGATACGAGACAAGGTGGATAAAAAAATAATTCGCTCCCACGAAGATGTCGAAGGAGAAAAGAGGGAACAGGGTCGCCGGCCGTGACGCAGATTCAGGACAGCCTCGAGGGGTCGCCGGATTTAAGAAGAAGGAGAGAAAAAAAAAAAAAAAAAGGGCAAAGAAGCAAGAGAAAAGAACGTGAAACACGTTTCGTTGTGAGAGGCAACTGCGCGCGCCACGGACCATAGGATAGGTGCACATTTGTGTTTGGGCCGTGTGCGGGCGCTCGCGCGGCTGACAGTGCCCATTCACTAGCTTTCGCTTCGGACAGCACAATGAGGCCAATTACTTTAATTGCAGTTCAGGCCGCTGGATGCGAAAGCTCCCAGCCAACCACCGACCAGCCGGAAGTCAAAATAAACGGCGCAATACAATCACCGTTTTTCCGCGCGGATATAATACGATTCTTCCGCCGATTTTTTGTCAATTATAACACGAGGCGCGAATCTCGGTCTAGCTGACACAACGCCTCACTCTTGCTGACATTATCGATAAAGCAGAATCCTTGTTTTGCCCATGATTGTTCAGTGGGAGAGTAGCGATAGCTGAATTTCGAGAGAGCGTTAGATCGAAGATGTCTTTCGCAATTTCTGAGACCTCGAACGCGAATGGTGGGGGGGAGCCGACTATGCTAGAGGTACACAAACCCCTGTCGCAAACTGGGTACGTGCCAGAAACTGGGCCCTTTACCTCACGTCCACGAATAAATTCCAACGTTCGAAAACGAATAAGATTTTGGGCAAAGTTCCGACACGCAAGTGTAAAAATCGATTATTGAGTTTTTCCGGAGTGAATCGCTCATTATATACCTTTTTCCCGACTACGCTAAAAATGCCCTATTTCATGCCCGTAACGGGGATGGAAAGTGGCCGATTCTTGACGAGCGGGAGGAAAAGTGAACTTCTCCTCCCGCATAGCTTGATCTTTGAGGAAGCCATACTCACAATTCTAATAAATCAGAAAACCATGTGCAAATTACTTTGCACCTATTTCGTAACGTCAAAAAAATATGTCTGTCTCATCAAATTATTTTACTTCCAAGCCAATATTTTCCAAAAATACGACTTTTCGTCTATAAAATCGAGATTTTCAATGTCACACTCTACTTTAGTGCCAAAACAGTCGGCGGATTCATGTTCAGCGAGAAAAAATACGTCGAAATAAGTGGCAGTTCATTTTTAAAAGAGAAAAAAAACGTAAGGGTAAATGCCGCATTCCTCGGCAAAGACTCGTGAAACCGGCGAATCGCTATGTAGGTGAGGATAATTACGCTCACGCCTCGTTGCTCAGTATTGGTCCCTTTTTCTTCGAAGACGATTAAGAAGTTAGCTCGATAAATAAGTTTGACCGGTAGTCTCCCGGCTTGCGACAAAATCCATCGGAATCCTCGAGTAACCTGTAGCCTAAAAGAGATGCTGATTTTTACTCGACTTATCGATAACGATTGTAGAAAAGTTTGTTTATCTCCGACGATTGAAGAATTAACAGACGCGGCGTGGCGATGTTGAAATTTCATCGGTTTATCCCCGAGTATGTTTTGGTATACTGATGTAACTAAGTGAAGTCACTTTGGATGGCAAGGAAAATTTGAGCTGCCTCAATATCGATTATTCAGCTATAGCTCTCGAGCTTTGCGTTCCCTCTTGACAATTGACATGCTAAAACGATTGACGATCGGCTTTGTGCCGCAGTCGCTGCGACTCGCGAAAAGTAATCTCCCCAAAAGTTATGGCAACCTGAGGTGCACTTGATATACTACTCAAGAGCTTCGACGTCCATCCCGGGCTCAGTTCGGATCAAAAACTGTAATCAACTTTTCTCGCGCAATGTTGCATATACGGTCAAAAGAAAAGTCTCATGGAAATCGGATATCATCTCGGCAGCCGATGAGACTTTTCTTTTGACTGCACTTACATCCCAGAATTTGAGAGAAAAGTTTATTACAATTTTTATTACAGAGCGCGGTATTGCCCGCTAATTAAGAACGCCATTGATCATAATAACGTCCACTTAATTCACTGCTTCTTTCCATCACGAACTAATGAGACGATGCTGCACTCTTGTTAAAACCTTATCTATACAACGTCAATGTAATCAACGTCACCATGATTGTACAGTGGGAAAGCGAACTACCGAAGGATAGAAATGGAAAATTCATTTACACGTCCGTGTACGCCGGCGTTGGGCATCGAATCAATTTTTTTTTTTTTTTTTTTTTTTTTTTCTCAGTGTATAGTCGCGTATACTGCTGTGCGTATATACCACTGTGCGTAATCGTGGTAACCGCCCCTCACGTGCAAAGATACTCGACTCTTCGTATGTACCATACTTTAACATGCAGTTTTGGCATCACCCTTGGTTGTCGTACCCTACTGTAATTATTAAAGACGGATCGGCGGCTGTACTGTGTGTCTTGATGTCATAAATTTCTGTATGTATACGGTCGAAGATTCATTGTGAAACCCAAGTCTCGTTTTCATACGCCAAACGGCAGGGCTGAAAGTAGTTTAGGAGCGTATCGTTCAGTCCTTCTTGTCAACAATGATGACCATATACATCCTGGTACACAGACGGTCGCAATCTACATTGATGGATGAGGATGCAGATCGTACTTGTGAGAGTTACGGCATTTTGCCACTTATACCAAACTACGTGTACCGAGTACGCAATAACTGCACTTAACAACGGACAATAATCGTAACAAAATTAATGTTCATCTAAAAAAAAGGTAACGTTTTTCGTTTTAAGATCATTTTATCTTTTATTTATTATTTTTTCATTGTACATTAATCGTTAATATTATCACAGCCCTGGGCAGGATATTGTCGAGTTGCATTGATCGAGTTTGCGATTTTTTTTATTTGAGGAATACGTTGTACAGGTCTTCGTCGAACTATCGGAGTAAGCCGCGCCTCCAGTTTGCTGTCCGCATTCGACGGTCGGCCCGGGGGGTATAAATCCTCGCATCAGAAAGGCCATAGCACAGCAGAAAAAGAAAACCAATGTTCCGAGAAGTCCTGCCATCTTCGGAGCTCTTTATCGTCAAGGAACTTTTTTTTAGCATATCTAATCCGATTAAATAAACGTTGTAATATGGACATTACAAACAATAAAGTAGGTATACTCCGAGTGGCCGCTCGATTTTCAAAGTCTCTGCCTATTACTTTCCGAGCTGTCACCTATCAACGTCATTTCGGCAGTTCTCGACCATGTAAAATTAGAGATTTACGAATACGTCGAAATTCGTGACCATTCGATACATGGTCAATCAGTTTAAAATGCCGAGCCGAACCTACGGTCGGGCGCGAAGCTCCCGCTCTCTAGTACGTGTATAAATAGTCAACGTGTTCGTCTATTTTTTCGTAACAAATTCATACCGCAAGGCCTTTATATTCATCAGCCGATAAAATACAAAACGGCGTATCCCTAATTTCAACCATCCATGCGCGGTACGTCCTTTTGTTTCTTCAACTGCCTATATGTGGCCACCTCAATTTATTCATATTTATACCATATAAGTTTTGTTTCTGACATTAGCGGAAAGACCCAACGTGTGAAAAATTACGATTTCATCTAAATGTGACGTTCGACATTTTTACCCAAGTACCTGTATCGAAAGAAAAAAAATAAAAATAATAATCATACACCCTTCTCCGTTTTTCTAAAGAAAATGTCAACGGTCCCATGGTGTAATGGTTAGCACTCTGGACTTTGAATCCAGCGATCCGAGTTCAAATCTCGGTGGGACCTGAGCAGCAAATTTTTTTTTTTTTATTTATTTTTTAGTCAAAATAAATAATTTTAATGCCGATTCAATGAGTAAAAAAAATGCATTCGCCAAATGACATCGCGTTCTCACGGTGTAAATTACTTGGCACTCTGAACTTTGAATCCAGCGATCCGAGTTTAAATCTGCGTGGAACCTCACGGTCTCGCGTCTTACATTTTCGACAGTTGACAACGTCTCAAATTCTACTCTGGTCAATGAGCGCGAAAAGTTCCCCTGCCGAGAGTCTAAAATTTTGTTTGCCGGCCGCTCACCAAACTAGAGCAAGTGTTTTGAAATTATTGTAACAAGCTGTTTCCGGATTTCCGCACAAAAATTGGCGAGCTTGAAATACGGACATAACAATGAGCAAATTATAGGCTAAAATAACGCAAATGTTGCGATGAAATATGAACGAGCATTTTTCTTCCTTTCAATCTTGAACTTGGTTGTGTAAAAAAAAAAAAAAAAAAGAACTATCACTAGTTGTGTACGCTTTTGTTTAGATACAAAAACATCTGACGCTGAACTCAAGACGAACTTTTTTTTTGCTAATTGTCACTTTTGCCCGAAAATACGGACACACTTTAACACAATAATTTCGAAACAACTTGGCCAAATTCGATGAGCTATGAGTTGATTGAGAACTGATGAGTTGTGTGGGACAATCTACAGTGGGCTGTTGGCGAAGGCCTACAAAGGATACAATAAAGACGATAATCTCAACAGGATTATGACGAAAGCTCGGGAATCGTGTAATCTGTACATTACACATGTGAATGTATTCGTTGGAGGGCTCGAGATTTCTCAATGGCTGAGAAGTCCATCCGTCGTCGCATATGCAGAAACCGGTGACGTTTTCGTTGTATCCACGATGGCAATACATGTTCTCAAATGGGATACGATGGATCAGAATTTATAAGACCAAAATAACTGACTTGAGTACATGATACTTGATAATGCATAAAAGTTTCTTTAAAACCTTTAATAACGGTGATAGGTGATCCAGGTACTAACCATGATGCGAGGTGTCGGTTCGGATCCCCAGGCGGGCTCAGCTTCGCCACGACTCAATGCCCGAATTTCCATCTCATTGACGGCATTCTCCAAATCGCGACAGGTATTGCTCACCGGCACGTAAGCCTGTACAAGTTATCCAATGACGATATTAATTTGTTTGCCGAAATTTTGTACTCGAGATTTATGCGGTAACAATTAATTAACGACAGGTAGTCAAGGCAGTCGATCACTAGCCTTACCCGCTGGTGTACGTATACGTGTATTTAATACATAAATGCTAGCGTATAGGTCCGCGAGAGTTGGAGCGAAGGTCGGTAAGTTTTATCGGCAAGCTATCTGCCATCCGTCATCATTAGCCCTGATAAATTATGAGAGTCTAACGTTGGTGGTACGAAAGACCACAGGAGCGAGGTAAACGTATTTCTCGACTCGAAAAGTTGGAGCTGCGAATAATGTGGTAGCTTTCGAAACAATCATCCCGGGCCACGCGATCTCGCAGCCCCTGATTATACTTGTAGCGCGGAAAAACGAAGAGAAAAAAAAAAAAAAAAAAAAAAAAGTTGTTATTTTACAGCGGTACATAGGTCCCTGACAAAAGATACAACAGGATTCAAAAAAGACCCCGATGTTATACTAAACAAATTTTACTGGCAGAACAAAAGGAAAGCATGAAGACTCTCTGAGTTTAAAATCGGGTCATTAAAAGACGTAACAAAACGTTAAAATTAAATGATCGTGCGTCATAAACCATAAATGAAATTGGTTAAATATATAAATGGTTGGCTGAGACTTATGGGGGGGTTGAAACGTATATCGCGTACTGTTACGAAGGAGATTATAAGGAGGAGGCAGAAAAGTTGCACTATAATCACATTCCAGTTTCGCAAATCAATCCGGCCATGAAAGAAAATGTAATGTAATATAATGGGGAAACAATTAACGGAGCGCGTTCTAGATAAATCGCGCTCGAATCATCCGCTGTCGGATTTTGTTTCAAGCGTTAGGCAAGAAACTAAACTGGCAAGACGAAATGTCCTCCGGTTAGCATCAGAGCTCGGCAGAACTCAAACCCACATGAGTCCTACTTATTTGGTATTTTAATTACTATTAGTGAGTACTAAAACCAAAGTACTTGTACAATTTCGAGCATAGCTTCCTCACAGAGGAAGCTATGCTCAAAATTGTAATAAATTATAAGACAATGCGGAAATTACTGTGTACCTCTTTCGTAACGTAAAAAAATGTCTGTCTCATAAAATGATTTTACTCCTAACCCAATATTTTCCATTTAAATCCCAAAAATACGATTTTTTATGCATAAAATCGAGACCTTTCTCCACTCACTACCCGATTAGTCTGTTAGCAAGTATTGGAAACGAAGAGTTTGGACGTTTTGAAAAAATTTTGGCCCTGAACAAGGCCGTTTGATTTGAAAGTTCTTCTCAAAATTTGGTACTCATGGATCTCCGCATCTTCCGATTAAGAAGAAAAAGTACTTTGTACTTTGTATTTTATAAAAGTACTCTAAGTACGGAAATTATCTTGTACTTAAAGTACTTACGGTACTTAGTACTTGGTACTTCGAGTACTTTTCGGTACTTTGCCCAGCTCTGGTTAGCGTTGCATCGAGTCGTCACGATAAAAAAGAATATGTTGACATATTAGGACGTAAGTAATCGA
Organism: Amblyjoppa proteus; assembly: GCA_963922035.1. Taxonomy (NCBI): domain Eukaryota; kingdom Metazoa; phylum Arthropoda; class Insecta; order Hymenoptera; family Ichneumonidae; genus Amblyjoppa; species Amblyjoppa proteus. The sequence continues at coordinate 24,566,339 of OY998235.1, forward strand.
TTAAATATTGGAGGATAACATAGTCGGACATAATTCGTTACTAAGTTTTCGCACTCCGAACAGTTCCTTAATCGATTGACCCATTCCAGAAATATCATGCCGCTGGACTTGACGATCGGTACAAGTTAAATGTTGACCCATATGTTTGTTAACACAACGATAATTATATAAACAATTTAGTACCACGTTACATTTGTTATTATTAATGTTTCATCAGTTGCGATAGGAAACACCGTTGCTGGACCATTCAGATCAAATGCAATTACTCGCATCAACAAATTTCAATTTGTCAGCATCGATCATACAGTAGGATTTTGCCGCATAAAAAATTATCCAGATCCCGACTGTGCCGTATTTTGTGAAAATTTACGGAACAAACATTGCGAGTCCGTGTGTACGATATTTTGTTAATTCATACTTACCACGTCTGGGAGTTCCTTGGCCGTGTCTGCGATGCAAATCGGCACCGATTGGCATCGTTGAAGCTTCCTATTGTAGAAATTTCTTCTTCCATTGTACTTTACGTGACAGTTTAACGGCCGACAGTAATCGAGTGGATCGAGATCGACGCTCAGACATTTCTTGACGATCAAAGTCTCGTAGTATCCTACGATCGTGTAAGAATTCAACTTTTGTTTATCCAACTCGAAGAAGAAGAAAAAAAAAAAAAAAAAGAAAAAAAAAACTGTCCCCGCGATGACAGTAATACCTTCCAGTATCGCTGGAACATCACGAGCTGAAACCGACGTGTCGAATCTGACTTTGTGTTGAATCTCGCCGGTCTCATTGTTTCTGCATCGGTACGTGATCGCGACGTTGCACTCGCCCTTCCGTTCATGCAGATACTGGCGTCGTTTTCATCGGACCAATTGAAACACAAATCGTTGTATCATAAGCAACCGTATTAGTAGCCATAGTTAATAGCAGCAGCAGCAGTAGTAGTAGTAGTAGTAGTAGACCAAAAGCGATATGTTTTTTCGTAAAAGGTTACCCAATAGAAGCAATCGTGAGCGAATAAATTGATGAACAATGAAAGGTTCGCGGTCGCGGAAACGATGCTCCGAGCATCGGTTCGCTTACAAGCTAATTTTACATAGTATGTTTAAAGACACTGTTTTCCTCGATAGCTCCTACTCTCCCGTATACGTGTATGTAATACGTGGACAGAGCATGAGCATGAGCAGCGAACAGACAGCGAGAAAGGGTGACTAGCAAAGGGGGCAGGCAGGGTGGGTTGGGGGGCCGTTAGCTAAAAACACTCATAAATCATGATGGCGGCGAGAGTCGGTGGCGTGTGAGTGGGGCTGAACGTGCAACTCCGGGACGGCGAAGTACGAGGACGTCGGCGGTGGTGTTTAGTGATAATATGTTTGGGGCCCATGGTGGTGGCAGAAATACACAGCCGAGTATGCTGGTTGGTGCATGTCGGCTCCGCCCCGTCAGGATCACGATAACTACGACGATTATATTACTCCCACGCGACACAAGCCACCACCGCGGCAAGACTCCTCGCTACCAGATCCAGCGGCCCGTACTCTCTCGCTCTCTCTCTCTCTCTCTCTCTCTCTCCTCAGCTCTGACAAACTTGCGTGAATTATTTATTTCCTTTTTCTCTTTATCATGCCAGAGATTCGCGGCTACCGCATTACACGAATCTCCGTTCTTGCGTTACTTCTAAACGGAGGTAAAACTTACGAGAGTGGGCCAGACGAGGGTCAGGTTTCTTACGCCTCGAGGTTTCAGTATTCCCATATCACCTCCGATCAGCTGTATATGCTGGAATTCCATTGATTTTACTTGACGGATTCACTCGGGCTGTCCGAGATGTTGGTTCGATTACAATTCATTGACGGAAACAAACATTTTATGTCGAGATGCGTGTATGTTTGTTGGCAAGAATTATCAATTATTTCAATCTCGTGCAACTATCGTGGTGATAATACGCATACTTTTCACTATGCACCGCAACATTATTTTTTTTTCTTCTTTTTATCCATGCTTAAAGTGCCAAATGAAAAAACATGTTCGAAACAAGAACGCGACACCCTCGCTTTATAGACGACTCACCTCACAATCGATATCTTCCGGTGTTATATTCTCGCAGCAATCGATCATTCGCGTGCCGAGGACTATCGGCTCTTTGCCCTCGTTCTCGATCTCCACAACTGCAAATCAGCAATAACGGATATTATTATTTTACCAATAAGACATATTATCTTTCGAAACTGAAAATTCTTTATGAATCCCCGTATAGGGGTCTCGCAACGGTTTACTTTCTGTCATGACGATGTACATATTACAATGTAAAACATACGAGAAAACCTGCATCTGTACATTTTGAGTTTTCTGTTTCTTTTTCTTGCCCAACATCGGTTTAGTACACGAAAAATCTTCTGTACCTTCTGTATCTCGGCAATCGATATGCTTATACACCCAAGGTAGATCCTTCTGATTTTAGATTCCCCAAAAATATATAAACATTTTTTGTATCTCTTCGCATGAATTGGGATGTATCTTGTTGTCATAAGAGATGATAATAGAAATTTTTATAGGAAACAACAAAACAAAAATGTCTGCGTGCCTTGCCTCCTCGAAACAGATTGCTGCTGTATAGTATTTTAGCGATAAGTCTCGAATTTCGGGGAGCGCCTGTCCGTCACTCATCCGGGCGGGCCCATCTCTTGGTCCTCTACGATAATTACACCGCCGAACAAAACCTGACCATCTTCAAGAGGCCGCCAAGCAACCCATCGAGCTTATATATCGCACCGAAAAAAGGGTTTAGCAATATAAAACTAAGCTGCGGTTGCGGGTGGCGAAGGAAATATTTGGTCGATTGAAAAAAATATTTAGTTGATTGAACGAATATTTAGTAGTTTGACCTAATATTTAGTTGTTTCAACCAATAGTTACTTGAATTGAACAAACATCCTGTTCAGTCGACCAAACATTTCCTTCGCCACCCGCAACCCCAGCTTAGTTTCATATTGCCAAACCTTTTTTCGGCGCGGTTGTTTTGCTTTTTCGCATAGTACCCCAGTAACCTGTGTCAGTACTTATACAAATGAAAAAAATACAAATTTCAAGGATCTATTCAAATAACATAGGGAGCGCTTATATTTGAACACGCAAGAAAGATTCCCCCCTCCCATTTCTGATACAAAATTTCATCGAGTCATAACGGCTGTGTTTTTCATTGCACAAACTTCGCTTGGGGAAGCTCAATTAGAGAATAAAATTCTACAAGTGAACAATTTGTTTCCTATAAAGCAGTGCATTGACGGGGACTTGACAGAGATGAAATTTGATGTTGTAATAACGATAATTTCCCCCACTGGCACAATAACAAAACAACACTTGTTATTTTTTTCACCGTACCGCTTATAGTCAGGCTGTTCTCAATAATTCGTTAAACGATACTCGTACTCGTCGAACTCACTCGACAGAGATATGGGCTCGCGGAAACATCATGTAACATTTTTTGTTTGTTTTCTTTTTAATTATTCTTTTTTACTTCCTCACAGTGGAGGCTATGTTTTTTTTTTTTTTTTTCTTTTACGGAAGCGCGTAGAGAAAAAAAAAACACATGTATTGTCGATGATTGTTTACAAGCGCGGAGCACACCGTACGGTGAACGAAAGAAAACTGGCCGTTTGGCCATGTTTTCGAGCGGTTTGTAGGCTACAATCGACGGGGAGTTCGGAACGCGAACGTTGGGATTCCTGCTCGGATTGCGTGTTGTAGCCATTGCACCAGACGTACCGGGGCGCACTCTTCGCCCCTGTATGCTTTTGCTTGAAAAGCTGCGCTGGCTGTGCTGTTGCTTCTTCGTCATTGTCCTGATCTCGTGACGCGCGCGAGCCCCGGTCATAGTCGTTGCTTGTTATATAGCCCGTTTGATGACCGCCGACGAGCCACGCCGCTCTGACGAACTTGTACGTGCTGCAATCGCTTTTCAAACTCTCAACGGATTAATCTCGGAGTGCCTCCTAGATTACATATTTTCTCACTAAGGGGCTGTCACTCTGGGGCAAACAGACATTTGCGATAAAAAAACAAAACAAAATTCTGTTCGCTGTATTGGCTCGAGAGTTGCACATTGTATGTAACACTACGAATTCTTGTTGTGTCGCACGGTACAACGAATCGTTTTCTCGAAACTCCATTTCTTTAAGTAGTCAATTAAAAATCTCGAAAACATTTACACCAAATTTCTTTCAAATTTTGTACACATATGTTTAATTACGTAACTTAAGGTGTAGGCTTCTTCCATATGATTTCTTTGATACGATAACCCAATTATTTGCGAGACATTGTATCTTCATTGTTTCTGTGTAAAACATTATCTCTTTAAAGAAAACGTTTATTTTCAAGAGATTGACGTCGAGAGGAAATTTCGCCTGTTCATGTCAATTTTTCATAGCAATTTGTGAGCTATAGAGACCGGCTTCAATAAAAATGGTATTATCATCATCATCATCATCATCATCATCATCATCATTGTTGTCATTTTTTACATTTGTCAAATCAATTGTCATTTTTTACATTTGCTTCTAATTACACTTGCCGCAATTTAAGGAGACATTCTTCTTTCTATCCATTCAGATCCTCTTGAGTTTTCTTTGACGATAACAAAATGTATATACGTCATTGTAAATTGAGGGAAAATCGGCATGGTGGAATTATAGTGGCTCACTTTTGTATGGAATATCTATTATTATAATATACCTCAACTTTTATTTATTTTTATTTATATTTCCGTACTATGGTAAGAATTTTTGTTATTATTCCCTATATTTTTGTGAAAGTTGATTATGGTACAGAGTATACTGTCACACTGCAATTGAGGTAACCACTGGGTGGAGCAAGATGACCCCAGAGCTTATACTGTACTGCACCTTCTCACTCCTGGATGGCTATAAATGTTCCGTCGTCTAACTATCATTAATTTATTATATAAATTGACATTACTTAACATTAAATCACACTGATAAACACTGATGTTTGAGACGGGCAACACATTTTTTACTATCGAATCACTTACCCTCAACTATATTTTCAAAATTTCGATTTTATCAAATTTACTCACAGAATACCATGCCAACATCCAAGCGATCAATGTGCTCGATACCGGAGTTCTGAAAAGTCGAGAACAAAAGACATATATATATATATAAATCTCTATGCATATATATATATATTAACGGAATCGAAGGTATCGACGGAGGAAAAAGTTCACTTGGTACGCCTTTGAAAATAACGAGAAATGGTCTCAATTTTATTTTAGTCTTTTTTCATTGGCAAACTGAAGCCAATGGAATTTCATCTCCGGAGAAATTTTGAAGAAATTTTAATAGCGTATGGTCGAGGGGAAGCCGAGTTGCGTTTTTTTTTTTTTTTTTTTTTTTTTTTTTTTTTTTTTTTTTTTCGACCAGATAATTCGTAACACCCGGTATAGATAAGTCCGTGGTTACCGTTGGTATACCAATTTACGTGTCAAGCTTGTCAGCCTGTAATTTGACTGATAGAGGCTCCGCGGTGAAACGCGATCGAGACACAAAAGCGTCGGAGTCCCGGACTTGTATTTTTTGTTCTTCTACTTTCCTTCCTTCTCTCGCCTCCCCCCGCCAATGCCAGATAATTGCGACTGAAAAAAACCACTCGATTTCGAAATATCGGCATTTTAATGCGCGCACCACATCACGAGATAATGCTCGTATAAGTGCTCCTTCCCGGCCCTTCGAGCCGCCACAAAATACCGAACCTCTGATGGAAGGAAAAAAAAAAACAAAAAGGAAAAATCGATGCTCACCCTTATCAGCAATTCGCTTTCTACACCGACGACAAAGGTGTAAATTAATACACCGAAGATCCTCACTAGCATGATTGCCTCTGCGACATGCACAAGGATCAGAAATACTGACAGAAGTGACATCGTTGATTTAACAGGTGAAAAAAAAAAAAATGAAAGAGATTTTTTTTTTTATATTTTTCATCTCTTCGTTTCATCCCTTTTGATATAAGATAGCACGCGCGTTGGTGGTGTAATGGTCAGCATAGTTGCCTTCCAAGCAGTTGATCCGGGTTCGATTCCCGGCCATCGCACATTGTATTTTGAAATTTTCCGCCAATTTTTGTATCAATTTTAATTTTATTATTTTGAAATTTATTTGACCACTTCAAAGAAATTAATCAATATCCCAATTTATGACCGTTGAGTTAGAAGCATAAGTGTCAAAAGCATTTTATTTCAATTAGATTTTAATTATAAACATACATTTAGAAACTAGATATGCTTGTACGTAGATATGTCACAATGTCGCACAAATGTGTCTTATTTATTGAAATAACGCTTTTAACGCCCGGCATCAGAAATATAAGATTATGAAATTAAGTAAACTTATGATTATCGTAACCATGCTGACGCATGAAAAATCCAGAAGGCCACTTTTGCGCCATTTAGTCCCGTGTTCAATTGGCCGACTTTTCATCATCAATTTTTCACATTAAATAGGGAAAAAAAAATTCTACATGCTGAAACGTCAAACAATCTAACACTGTTAAGACTGTGTGAAACACTTGTCCATCCGCCCAAGCCAGGTCCCGGTCCACTGAGACAACTATTCGATTCCTTCAGACAAATACATTTAGTTGATCAGAGAATTCGTCAGGTTGACCTATGTTTATTTAGATGAAATAAGGCTTATGTAAATCAACAATGCGATCAATGTTGAAACACCAATCCAGTTCAAACATTCCAATTATTCAAAAAAATATCCACCAGTTTGATTGGCTTGATTAACGATCGATCGACCAAAACGCATGCGTATTTTGATTTTTTAATGTGAAAAAATCAGTCCGTTATTTTCCTGTGAGAAATGGTGTTGTCGTTCTAAACCTCAAAATATTTTGGGAAACATATTGAAATTTCTAACGCACTAATGAAATATGGGAGTTGGAACAGACCCTGTGAACACGTTTTATTGAAGTAATATAACATGGAACTTGCGTGTGTTATAACAACGTTATGCTTGCAGTATGCAGTAGGTACATTATGTGGACATCACATATAATGTACCATTGATGCATGCAGGTAATGTAACTATTACATATCGATATGCTGTTACCGTTACGTATCAAAATTCGTGTGACTCTTATGTAACCTCCTTGTAATAATATAAATTTAACGTACCAGTTATTACCATGTTATAATATAGAAACATAACATAGAATTGATATGTAATCTATCATTGTTAAGTGCAGGTAATCCCGTCATATGATATTTTGGATCAACACTTATGAAGCAAAGTAACGTAATTATTACATAAAATGCTTGCAATAGTTTTAATGTAACTTTGGTTACGGTCAGGTGATGCGTCAATGGGATATAAAATAGTGACATTACAATAGTGCAACGAGACCCTACGACGGCCACATAACATGCGTATAGCCGCTTTGCACAATTATCCCAATTATGCGGTGAATCCCAAATCGCTTTTTCACATTGCCAGAATATTTTTTTTTTGTTTACTGATTTGTTAAAACCGAGTCTTTAGTTTCAGTCTTAATGTCAATGAAATTGGTATTGAGTAAAGAAATTTCCTGATATATTACAATATTCCGGGACTGATAACGGAAATTTGTCATTTTTACTACCATTGTAATGGTGTAACGGTAATGAGGTTATGGTAATTATGTAACGGTTATGGTGTAACGGTAATTATGTTATGAATAATCGTGTTACGGTAATGGTGTAACGGTGCTGCTGTAACGGTAATGCTGCAAAGGTAAATGGTGTAACTTCAATCACGGTCTGTGAATAAGTAATTTGAACGGTATATAACGGCACTTAAGAGCATGTGCAATCCGCGCTCGGTAATAAAAACTGTAATAAACTTTTCTCACGAATTCTGGGAAGTACGGTCAAAAGAAAAGTCTCATTGGAAGCCAAGATGATATCCGTTTCCGATGAGACCCTTCTTTTGACCGTACATGCAAGAACCCGTGAGAAAAGTTAATTAATTAATTGATTACAGTTTGTGATACCGACTGAGCGCGGGATCGGCGGGGAGGGAGGTGTTTCATATGGCCTGAAGGGCATATGATACTACCTCCCTTCTGCCAAACTTGAGTCCAGTTAGTAATAAAAACTGAAATGGTTTTTTTTTTTTTTTTTTTTTTTTTTTTTTTTTTTTTTTTTCAATGATGCCGAAACTGTGGTGCCTGACGGAAATAGAATTTCACTGCGTTTAATCTAAGATGAGGTTTCATTTCAGTTCAAAGGTTCAACAGTCTTCAATCGGTGGCGTTGCAGTTTTCATTACCGACCGAGGTGCTTCATTTCGCCTAAAGGTGAAATGTGAGAGTCCCTGGTCGGGAACAAGAAAAACTTTTTCTGTATTATTTCCGAAAGGGTTTATAGATTTGGTATAGAAGCAATACGCTATACACTCCGTCTGCTTATCATCACCAATAGAACTTTTCTTTTGTCCCAATTCTCAACATAGCTGTTTGGGGTATTGGGGTTGGTTTTCAACTATCAATAAAAAACCAACCTCCAGAAGATTGTAATCGGATTCGGTTTGGCGAACCAATCGAGTGGTTGAGTTAGGGTACATTCTTCGAAGACAATCCAAATCCAACCAAAAGTTTTACCGTTAGTTGGATCTCACGGGAAGATTGCAGAAAAAAAAAAAAAAAAGAAAAACAATCGTCCCACGCACTCATGTCGACACAATCAGTGGGACGACAACGGTTGAAAAATACGACAAAGGCTGTCGTATGTGTGACGACAACGGTTGAAATGTAGTTTTCATAAAATCAAGCAGTTCCTCTCAGCACGCCTCTGTTCCCGCGATTGCAGCGCCTCTAAAGTAACCTGTCTAAGCTACCGTTGCACATACAAGAAAAGAAAAAAAAAAAATAATTGAGCTTACAGTATGACAGTACTCCGATTATAATGAACACAACAAACACAAACAGAAGCGATTATGATAAATGTCGCTTGTGCTTGGCCGATGGTGATGAAAACGATTTTATACCGATATTCAATGTCAATGATGATGCCGGAATTTCGTTAGCCGTAAGGATCATGGTCTGTTTATCGCTTCCGGTGCGTAACTTGATAAAAATGTCTACCAACCAACAATCTTCCACTTCATCGAAACAAGATAAATTTTCATTTTTTCAATAACCGAAATAATACCGATATATCTATATATACATATGTATTTTTTTTTGTTTAGGTTCAAGCGAAAGACTCGTTTCCCCACAACGTTTGCAAAAATTGCGAAAATCAACTAACACATTTCTATGAATTTCGAGAAATCTGCTATAATTCTTATTATTCGCTGTCACAGGACCCAATGCTGTACAAAGCCAAAAAAAAATTTGCCACCGACATGGAGGATAATACAAAAAATGTCTCGTGCCTCAGAATAAAAGCGGATATAGATGAAGATGCCAAAATTTATTGTACATCATTGGCAAATACTGTAGTACAGGAATCTGATGTAAGCTCAGAACAAAATATATCATTTCTACGTAACGTACACTCTATTTCGAATGATGAATCTACCAGCGGTGAAGCAACATTCGATAAGTCAAAAATGCTTGGCCAAAGTTTGCAAACCGATGGAGTCCCCGACAAAACAATATCAAACAATATCGTAGCCGATGCAGAATTTGAAAGTGTAGACTGTACGCAGAATGAGCAAACAGCAACAAAACACTGTGACCAAGAAAGGACTATGGAAGAAATTGATTTTGCGGAGGATGCTCAAAGTATTGTTAGATATAAATGTTTAGTGTGCGACAATGTATTCGCCGACTTAAGCAGTGCCTCTGTACACTGCGCTGAATGTTCGGTCATGGAAGAAGCGGAGAGCGCGGAATATCTAGACGAAACTTACAATGAAAGAACAGGAAGCATTGAGGTAATTGAAGATAAATCATTGACAAGCGATGAAAAAATCTATGATCCGAGTGGTATGCAAGGTAGATCAATTGAACAAAGTAAAATCTCCAATGTGCATAGCATCGAATCTTCAAGGACACCGAGAGGAAAATTGTCTTTGACAATTGGCAACAGAAAAACACTTGAAGGTAGTTTGTGCCACTCTTGTTCAAACTGCGAGAGTGTGTTTGTCAGTGCCGCCCTGCTAAGAAGACACACTGTTGTTCACACCGGTGAACGGCCCTATGAGTGTGCCATATGTAAAAAACATTTTTCCCAAGTCGGTCAATTAAATTTCCACAAGAAGTTTCATGAAAACCCTCGTTATCGCTGCAACGTTTGCAAAAAACCGTTTCTTCGACCTAGCGACATAGAGAAGCATATGAGAACGCACACAGGCGAGAAGCCTTACCCTTGCAAAGTGTGCTCAAAATCGTTTGCTCAATTGGTAGCTCTGCAGCAACACGAGAGAATTCACACTGGCGACAAACCTTACTATTGTGAGATATGTGGAAAGAGATTTTCTCAAAAGGCCAACATGACGAAACATGTAAAGATACACAAGGAGGGCGCTAAACCACACACTTGCGAGATATGCGGAAGAAGCTTTTCCGACGTTGAAGAAATGAATCTTCATCGAGCCGGTCACGGCGGTGGTAAGCCAAGAAAATGTAATTACTGCGAGGAGAGCTTTCGAAAAATGTCCGAATTGGCCCAGCACATTAGAAGATTTCACACCTTTGAGAGGCCACACAAATGTGCCTTCTGCCAAAAGGCTTTTTACTCTCTTTACAATTTGAAGCAACACGTTATGGTCCACACCGGACAGAAACCATATGCTTGTACTCGTTGCGATTTGAAATTTACTCAAAAGGGTAATCTTACAAAGCACTTTGAGCGTAAACACACGGATAAATATGGTACGATCAGGGAGCATGAGAATGGTGGAAACGAAGAAATTACAATGTCAAACGACAACTCGGAAGAAGGGTCGAATCTTTACGTTGACAGTACGATATTAAATTTACGGAAAAGGACAATTTGATTATGCATTTTCAACTGAAATACAGTGATTTGATGTTGAATGGAATGAAACAGATTGTAAGCAGGTGAATAAAATAGTGGCGATGGTAAAGCGAAAGAAATTTGAATGTTAAGCGATTTTTCGGATATTATGAACAATTCATTACTAATCGAGCGTGAGGAAACTGTCGAGGTAGTTACGGGAGAGGAAAATATTGTTCATGATAATCTACAAATATACGACGTCGCATAATAAAAAATCATTTTTTACTAATGATGAATATTTACACAAGAAGCCATCCATCCATACGTACATACATGAAGATTGTAAAAAAAATGTCCTCGCTAGCGAGAAAACGCTGATAATTTCAGTTTAATCGAAAGCTGTTAAAGTCGCTTGGGAGAAAAACGGGATTACTGTTTTTGTTACCGATTGAGTCTATTCAACATATAGACGAGAAAAAAATTGTTTATCTTCGTTGAATGTACAAAGTGTTTTTTCCGCGTATTCGATCTTCAGAGCAATGAAGTTTGTCAATTAACGAGAAAAACAAAAATAACAAACTCAGCTAGCCTAAACCCAAGTTTCTACGTGTATTGTTATCGTTTTTTGTTCTTTTCTCTTTTTCACGTGAAAAAAGATTCGAGCCAATCGTCGTTGAGATTCTTTGTGACGTTCTGACACCCATCAAGGAGCATATCATCCAACAGACAACTGAGGTTCGAATTTTCTACTGAATTACTGTTATTCGCATCCACATTTAACAAGATCAATGATTCATCCGTTTGATTAGAATTATTAGTCTCGTTGGAATCAGAGGTAGTCATTGGGACGCCCAAAGAAACAATGCTGAGTCGCGATTCGGATCTCGATGACTCTTGTCTCTTACAGTGCACTTCGTTTAATTTTGTCTCGTTACACTCCCTCATCTCCTGAGCGGTCTTTCTCAGTGCACTGAAGCTAAACTTTTCGTATTTCTTGCCGTGAACGGTTCTTCGCTTGGAGGAAAGATTAACGTGCTTCTTTGGTAATTTGTCAACGGGTTTCAACTTTTCTTCACGATCGTTATTCTCCACAGGGATGACACTTCTCTTCGATGCTCTTTGAATAGGTGTACTTGTCACAGGATCAATAGTTTCTGACTTTTCACCAAGATCTGCAAGATCGTACGACAAGGTTATTGGTGGTATTCCTTCTACCGTTATCGTAGTTGTGTGTTGCTTTGTATTAGACAAATTATCGCTGAAATCACTCAGTGCCGACGGTTGCACTAATTCAGTATCGAACGGATATGCGTTCTCCTTCTTAACAATCTTCGAAGGTGGATCACTTTTCAAAATCATATTCGTTTTTGTGATGTTTCTTCTAATATGCGTATCGGTATTTACCGCTACTCCATTAACTATTTTTTTGCTACGTAGAGTTTTTTCTATTGTTGGCTCAGCCTCGTGGGACCTTTCTAATACCAAGTCGATTTGGTTATCGGCTGTCTTAGAATTTGTCACATCAAGGCCAGATCCCAAAGATTGAAAACAGGCTTGATGGATAGAAATTGGCTTGGCACTGAACTTATTGCCAAGCAATTTGTCGCCGTCAATGTCAAAAATGCTCGATAGCAAGGGTGTCTGACCGAAAATCGTAGAACCATCTTTGTATCCGGAGGGCTCAATGTTGACATTCGTCTTAAATTCTTCTGCACCATTTGACTGTTGATAAGGGTATACACGGCGATCGCTAGAGCCGGGTGCGTACGAATCTCTCGGTACCGGGTCACTCGAGAATACATGTTCATCTCCGCTTAAATGAGAAATATTTGTCACTTGGGCAAGATCGCTTTTCGTTGACTCCTTCGAGGCCACATCTCCACTTGGAGTTACCGGCGGTGTGTAGAGAGACAATTCCGCAGAGACAGGTATCCGTCCGACAGTCTTTTGCACTTTTCTGTACATTTGCCATTCGAAGGCCCATTTGTCGCCGACTCTTCTCGAAAAGATTTTTGGTTTTTCATATCCGAATGGCCAGAGACACTGAAGATGAAGACTTTATTACTGAAAAGTACCAACTATCTGTCTACCGTTTTTAACGTTTGCGACTCGATTATTTACCGAATATCGTTCATCGTTGGTACATATCGATGTTTGTGCTTACCTCTTCATTCTCGCACATCCACAAAGCCTCCGTCAGATTGACCTGTATCGCTTTTATCTTCCTTTTCGCTCCAATTTTCAAGCACAACTGGCAAAGCTCGTCCATTCTGCAAAAGAACAAAAATCGTTTTATAGATTATTTTTGTTAACAAGCATGAAATATTGTGAGGTTAAGCGCACGTAAAGTTCTTCGACGTAAAGTTTACGTTCGAAGAATGATAATAAAAAACACACATCCACACACAGACGCACAGATGCAAACTCACGTTTCCGGTGTGACAGTTGCGCACACCTAATTTTGGTGTGAAGCGTTTAAGATTACAATAACAATATATATTTGTATATAGTATATTACTTTTTAATTTAAATTACATCGAGATATTAATAATCGTCTATTACAATCACGTGAAGAAGAAAAAATATATTTTTACCGGTGAGACCGCATAGTCAAGGAGACGATACAGTAATAAAACAATAAAACACAATTTCACTGCGCGTGTCGGCCGTCAGCCGAATCTGGCCGAATCAAGCCGAACATCCCGACTCGGATTGTACCAACCTGACCCGCAATCACCCACACACAACTGCACGCAACATTTTGTGCATCGATAGATCTCCGCCGAGTGTAGAAAAATTCTCACGGGAAAAGTATTTTCGAAAATGAATTAATGTTTATTGTGGCGAAATAAAAAAATATGTACAAACCAATATATTTCAACGATTTACAGATGGCCAAGGAATCAACGAAAAATTAAATATTACAAAGCATTTCGGTAACCCCAGGTCCATTACATGTTTGTTAGCATTGACCGATCGGGGTGCGTCCTTGACTATATTGCACCTCACTGGAGTCGCTGATTAATTGGTATATTTGCATCAAAAAAGGTGAGTTAATAAACTAATCAATTTTTTCTTTATCTAGATATAAATAACCGAAAAATCTGGAAAAACCGGAACAGTGGTGTCTATCGACAAAAGATGTAAAAAAAAAAAGGGAATAACCAAATTAAGTGCCTACGAATTTGATATCATTGATTTTTCAAGGGATGGATTCCTCGAAGGATAGTTCTGACCTGTCATCATTGAAGATCGATGGTAGAACCAGCCCTGTTTCGATTCTTTCTCGTTCTATAAGACAATCGCGAAAAGTTTTCATTGGAACTTACTTGGAGAGACGTTACGTCAAGTGTATTCAGGCATACAGGTAATTATTACATGTGAATATATATTTTATGTATTATCAACTTAATCTTGGCTAGTCTATTTCAGTTTCCAGACTTGTAAACCAAAAAAATTTATTATAAATTTCTTCATACAGAGACATAGTTGTGGTAGACCAAAATGAGCAAGAACTCTTCAAATGTTTGGAGGAGATCCAGAAGACAGTGGAGCAACAATACGGTACAGAGAAATGGATTGGTATAACTTGTAAGTTCCTCTAATGGATCCGCCAATTAGTCAATAATTAGCGATAAACAAACATTCTGACCGATTATCATATTTTCCCTATGACTTGTCAAATAAATTTCACTTGTCGTAAATATGTAAATAAATACAATATTTTTGTTATACAACTATTGGCTCAAAGCAAGACTGAAGATCATCGTAACCTCAAAAACAATTCAAAGATATTCCTTCAAAGACAGCTGTAACAAATAAAAAATGGATTGTCAGGCCCAATGCGTACTGGTTCAAAGGGTCTCATAAACAATTTTTTATTCGATAAAGTCATTTAAGAAAAACTTGCATTTGTTCGTGTCGATGATCCTCTGATGGACAAGAACTTTTTTTTTCAATAACGATTGAGTCATTGGGGCTTGATATATATCATTTTTTTTTTTTTTTATGTAAAAATAAATTTAATTACATTAATTCATTGGTTTGAGTAATCTTGGAAGGAGAGTAATTTGAATCTTCCATATTTTATCCTAGGTGACATGAAGGACAGTGTCATACAATCCTATAACTTGTGGGTCGAATTAGAAAAGATACCACTTGGCAGGCATTGGTTTCAATTGAGATCGATCAAGGTTCATGGTCTTGCCATCCAAGTGCATTTGAAGTACTTGAGAATGTTTCAAGCCAACGAACGAAAGTCACTTGACGTTATAGAATATCAGTCCATAGATTATCGAGAGGTAAGATACACAAATTTTGGATTATCAAATTTGCTTAAAAGGTAAAAGGTAATGCCAAAAACCTCCCACCCATCCTGCACCCAGTCGGTAATAAAAGCTGCAATACTATTTTTCTCTAGAATACCAAAATTCTTGTTGCCTAAAGGATACAATTAGGCTCCTATGTCTTTTGAGCAGTCAAGTTTTAGCACCATTGAAAAAATAGCATAACAGTTTCTATTACCGACCAGGTGCAATGTGCTTTCTGAGCAATTTTTAACAACGCACAAGTAATAACTATTAGCAGTTCTTTGTTTTTACTAAATTGTCAAATACCTTTTATAATTGATATAATTTTCTTGTTGCAGGTACTGACGTATGAGAATGCTTGCGGTGCATTGAAATTCTTTGCGGTATTTGTGATGAGTCTATTGACCGTAATATGCAATGCTCTTTGGTACCTCGGTGACTATAGTATAAAATTGACCCACGAGTTGGCGGTATTGGTACGCGCACTGACACCGATAGCCTTTGGTGTTATAGACTTTTTTACAAAATGCGTCGGTGGTTTGTACTGGTTGTTGTTCATGCTGTGGAGGGGTGATTGCGTACCTGTTCATCCAATTAAACCTCCCATACAGACGTATGGCCGTCGATCCCAGAATTACGACAGACGAGCGATAGGCTACAATAATTACTAAATTTTTTTTATTCCCGATGTGAAAAAATAACGTAAACGTCACGTTACTTTGGTAGCGTCTCGAATTTTGGAAACATTACATTTTTTCCGATTGGGAGGGGGGGGGGGGGGAGGGGGCAAGAGGAGACAACATAATAGATTATCGATCGATCTTGTGGATAGAATCAAATATTCTAATCCTGAACTGTAATTTTTTTTATATAGATAATTGTAACATAAACAGGCTTACGATTTTTTCGTATGTGCAAATATGCGGCACAATATGAAATGGCATAATTTTGTTTGAAGAAATTTATACTTGCATAGGTAGAAAAGAATAAAAAAACGAAATCGAGGGTTTTGAGTGACAAAAATCGAGAGCGAAATGCGACACCCATACATACAATCCATTATATTGATAATACAATTTACTGGGAATGATATTTGCAACCTCTATTCAAAAGTTATGGCTTCAAGGATAATTGTAACAACGCTGCGTTTTTTTCTGCCTTCATTTTATCTTTGCAGCGTGGTACTCAGATTGAACTGGAAATTCAATCCTTCTTGGTGATACCGATGACACCGCAAGCCAATCTAGCGCCAGCATTACCAGTTGTTTTGGAGAGTTCGTGACCTCCCGCTCCCATATCATCAGGGTCGGCATGAACCTTGAGCGACCAGATAAATTTTTGATAAACCAATGAATTTTGTTACGACGGAGCAATTTCAATGGGCATATGTATCGTTACCACAAGTGTTCTGCCGAGGATGCTGTGAGCTCCCTGCAGTTGAATCTGCATATCGGAAATATCGACTTTAGCAATACCATTGGCTCCGGCTTCGACATTACCGAGGTCACCGACATGACGTACTGCAGAATCAGGGCCACCATGCTCCTTTCCCAATGGGTTGAAGTGAGGTCCGGCACTGGTGCATCCTATAAAGAAGATTGAAAAATGTTATTCACATTAAACAAATTGTTGCTTTTTCATGTTATTTCCAAATACTACCAAAGTATTGTATCTTATTATTTTCTAAGATACCCGCATAAGATTTCGAAAGTTTATTGAATTTGGAGCCACCCACTTAAAGAAAAAGAGATTCCACATTTTTGTACAAAAAAAAAAGTTAATCAAAGTTAAAGGTTAATGAATGATAATTGAGAACAAGAAAAAAAACAGCGATTTGTCGTTAAACACACAATCATGCGTACAACATCTTATACATCTTCCATGACGAAGCACCTTTGAGACGACCTGTTGGCATATATAATGGACAAGCTTGAACGATGTTACCAGTTATGCAAGCCGTGCGATGTTGGGGTATCTTACATTTTTAACACTGTATTGGCGTACACATGTGTACGATTAATTAAAATGTTGAAAAATTGTTAAAGAAAGAAAATGACGAACACTGGTCTTACCATTGGTATTGTCGCCGAATTCGTGGATATGAAAACCGTGTAGTCCTTTCTTCAAGCCGGTTACCTCGCCGGTGACCTTGACGGGACTTGTGTCTCCCTGTGAACAACGAACGAAAAGTCGTAACATGATATTATTCTAGGCTAATAGCAAAGAAAAAATCGTTAAATGCGGATGAAAAAATAAATGTTGATAATATACGAAAATTGATCCGTACCGTTTGCTCGAAGTAAACGGTTCCCTTTACTTCACCCTGAAGTACGCAAACTGCCTTGACGGTCATTTTCGATTTGTTTTAATACGCAATCGAGTACGTCGAACGCTACCGGAGAAGGCGACTCGAATGATGTTTTGTCTTTTGCTGAATCACCGACTATATCACAAGTGCGTGCCGTGTGAAAAATCGCTCGAAATTATATGCGCTTGTCTTTTACTTTTTTTTTCCTGCTCCTTGCAGTTCGATCTCGTTTTCATGAGCTGCCAAGTATTGCGCAATAGATAGATAGATGACTTGCCCTTGACGGTAAAATGGAAACTGCTCTTAAATCGAAATATTTTTTCGACGTTTTTTCATTTGATTGCGTAAAAGATTTATGCCTGTACTATTGGATTACTTATTGCAGGCTCATATGATTACGTTCGAGAGGACTTTATAAAAGTTCTTGACTCGCTGTAAAATTGTTGTGTCGACTGCTTGATTTTTATTTTGATAACTTTGACGCTCCATGTGAAAGAAGCCTGAGTCCGCGAAACACGCTCAATCGCGAATCAACCTGACCTTATTCGTTAGCGTTCAGATCGGACTGCGTCAGGGCTGTGTATCCGACAATTAATTGTTGTGCGTCGTTAATTTTTATAACTTTTCGTAAAACGAGTCTGGAAGGGTAACGTTAACAATACATTTTTTTAATTCTATTACAATTGGTGCCTGAAAAAAGACGAAATAAAAGAAAAGGCCATCGCTGTCCTTTGTAATATACGAATGTGCAACATCTGTTGTCATTTTTTCATAACCTCCCTCTTTTAGAGCGATCGAGTCATCCCGATTAGCGACTGCGTATAATTATACGCAGTCGCTAATTGCCCGGAACCGTTGTTAATATTTTCTCCAGAGATCTATACCGGTCGAATTAATTTATGACTCACAAAAGTCATAAATTACAAATTTCCGTAATAATCGAACTTTATGGCTCGGAACTCGATAACTCGATAATGAAAAGTTCCTTTTCTCTCAGTTGAATATCCAGATGATGCAATATATTATACATCACAATCGGAGAATCTGTGAATATTTATTCACCGATTTTCATATATAATTAACGAAATACATTAACGACCCTGAAAAAACAAATATCAGCTCTGAACTCGAAGCTGAATATAAATTCCCTTGCATTATATTTTTAAAAGTATTTGTTGACTGCTTTGATTGCATCTGCTGGTAACACAGTTCACGTGTCCACCACCCTATCGCATAGCGTGCTTCCACATTTATTTTATAGAAAGGCCTCTGCCAGTTTTAGCCGATGGCCTTGCATATTAGGATTTTGTCGCCCGTACAAATAGTTTGTTTCCATCAATTGCATAGCGCACGCTCGATAGCTTATAGGTTTCTTCGAGGTCACGTTGGTTCCATCCGTCCTCGAGAGTCTCAAAGTTCCAGAGTCCGTGCGGTAGTTTGGTCGCTTGTTACTGCACTCGCTCTATCGTTGCGATATCTCTGACAAAATAAGGTGACCATATTACATTAGCACACTGCAATGTCAACTGAATTTATTTTCCATATATTTTCCTGAACAATGGCGTTGTAAGTTTCCTACATGTTTTCCTCATGATGTAGAGTACCGTGTTTGCCTTTTTGACTGTTTCACAGATTTTCTGCCTCTAGTTGATATTGTCCGTGACAATGACACCGAGGTCCTTTTGTCTGTTTATCATGGTGGCCACGGTCAGGGAAAACCAGGAAAACTGAGAAAAGTCAGGGAAAAAAAATCTTGGTCACGGAATCAGGCAAAAGTCAGGGCATTTCAAAATTAGTCAGGGAAAAAGTAAATTGTCGCCATACCTTCTATAAATAAACACCGAGTACATAAAAGGGAGTCTCAAAAAAAAAAAAAAAAAAAAAAAAAAAAAAAAAAATGAGAACATTTAGAAAAAAAGAAACAAAAAAATCCAACTAAACATTAATATAACAAGTAGATATTTTCATTTGCATCGTTAATTTTTTCTTTATACAAGTCGTTGAAAATTTGGTCAGGGAAAATTTTTAATTGGTCAGTGAAAAGTCAGGGAATTTTTTTTCCGGAGGGAAAAACGACCACCATGGTTTATGCTCTGAAGCAGAGCTGGGTAGTACTTAAAGTACACACGTAAAGTATGAAGGTATTTTTCGGTACTTCAAGTACTTTTACCGAGTACTAAGATTAAAGTAATTGTACAACTTCGAGCATAGCTTCCTCTTTGAGGAAGCAATTTACTCCCAACTCAATATTTTCCACTTAAATCACAAAAATACGATGTTTCGTGCATAAAATCGAGACTCTCAATGCCCCACTGTACTTTAGACCCAAAAAGATCAGCGGATTCGTGTTCAGCCGAAAAAAATAAGTCGAAATACGTGGCAGTTAATTTAAAAAAAGAAAAAAAATGCGATAAAATTGCAATAACCCTTTTCGAGTTAATTTTTTGCGTTTTTCAACATTCTGAAACTGCCCGATAAAACGCTTCTAGAACTTCGGACAAAACCTTATATTGTGTCGTTTATCCTGTAGAACACGGCGAGCACCTCGGATTTTCCCTATCTCCATTGGAAGCCGAGATACCGACCTTTGAAAATCACGAAAATCGACGTTTTTTCAAAAATGGTTCAAAAATTAAAAAATCGTTGTACACTCGATTTTTTTTGTCTCAAAGCTATGTTCGGCGTATTTTTTCCCGCTGATGATGAATATAACAATTATTTTACTCCCAATTCAATATTTTCCATTTGGATCCCAAAAATACGATTTTTGATGCATAAAATGGAGACCCTTCTGTACTAGTTCCATACGTCCTAGATTTAGTTGTTATAGGATAAACGTGGTGAATATGGATCAACCCGATTAACACGTAAATCAATGAAATATGGACCGGTCCATATTCCCCACTTTTGCCCTACATCCAGTCGACCTCCACTCAGTTCTCCAAGCATTGGAAACGAAGAGTTTGGACGTTTGAGTATTTAAGTATTTGAGTATTTACCGCAAGTATTTAAAGTACTTGCGGTACTTAGTACTCAGTCCTGTAAGTACTTTTTGGTACTTTGCCCAGCTCTGCTCTGAAGTAGTGTGTTTGTTAATTTAAGCCCTTTTGTCAAGATAATGACATACGAATATACGTACATAGTGCATAATGTCTCTATCCGGCAAACTGAAGGGATACAAAGGAAAAGAAGATAAGATAAAGTATCGATATGGTACGAAATATCCTGGCTGGGAACTTCTAAACTCTGATCGACGCTAGTAAACTTATCGGATAATCTAACAATATATGAAATTAAATTATTAAAACGATAATCGATGAAATATTAAAACGATTAAATTAAACTATTAAACGATCGTGAGTTTAGTTCGAGAACAGATTGACTAGACATTCCTGGTTTGCTCGATTAGGATACGATTATAAACGTATTATAGAGTCTGACGTTGTTATTATTAATGTATTATTTAATTCAATTTTCAGCCATGAGAAATACCGTTGAAAATGATGCTCAAACGGCATCGGTTGATTCTGCGGCAAGAGTCGAAAATAATTACGATACGACGAACACGAGCGAAGGGGCTGGTAACGAAGCGATCGGTATTAATTTACAAGAGGAAGTTCAGGGTGAAATCGGTGCCCTTGTCGGCGACGATTCGTACAGCATGAACATAGACGCTCCATATCGGGCCGATGCAGCGACAATTTTGAACGACGATCCAAGCACGAGCAGTCTGGTAGTCTCAGGCACACGAACGGCCGACGGTAATGTTGGCTCAAGTTTATCGATAAACACTGGAATGTGTATCGGCTCCGCGAGCGATCCGGTTTACACATCGGTAGTAATTTGCGAGCCTTCCGAGATACCGGTGGAAAATCTTTGCGGGACCGTGCTGGAGAATAAAAAATCGGCCGATTCGAGTAAAATGCAAGAGGTCCCGAACGTCGGTACTGATCGAAGGGAAACCGGCGAATGGTCCAAGTCTACAGATAGCTGGGAATCTTTCGCCCGGTCAACGATACGCAAAGATGACGCTACCATAACTACTAGAGTTCCCGCGAGCGGAACTCCCGTGTGTCCTAAAAGCGTAAAACGAGCTGGACCTTATATACTTGGGCCACTGATCGGTACTTCGCCGGTCAAGAGCATCGTACAATGCCTCGCCCGAAAAGCTGGCACCGACAAATTTTATACAATCAAAATTTTAACTCTCAAGGATGACAACGAATACGTAACGCAGGACGATCGACAGGGGAAAATGCTTCTACACGCGGAATACTCGCTACTGAGCTTGCTGCAAAATCAGGACGGTGTCGTTCATCATCATGGATTTTTTAAGGTATATAGTTTTATTCGTTGTATCCTTAATGAGAATTAGAGGGGGGGTGGGCACTGTACACGTTTTAAATTAAATCTCAGGACTGCGCACTCGAGGAAAAGAGTCTTCCGTCCGGTAGAATTTACACGGGCGAGATAAAACGT
This sequence comes from Amblyjoppa proteus, assembly GCA_963922035.1. Taxonomy (NCBI): domain Eukaryota; kingdom Metazoa; phylum Arthropoda; class Insecta; order Hymenoptera; family Ichneumonidae; genus Amblyjoppa; species Amblyjoppa proteus. The sequence goes on from OY998235.1 coordinate 24,588,399, forward strand.
CGTCTCTCCCTGGTACTCGATTGTTTGACCTCTCACGATTTTAACCCGCGTAACGACGAATTGCTCAATCTTCAGCATCACGTTATCAGAGAGAAGAAATTATCGGAAAAAGAGAGTCTGTTGATTTTTGCCGATACAGTGAGAATCGTCGCGTGTTTGCACAAACGGAACGTCGTTCACAGAGATCTGAAACTTGGAAATTTAGTTCTAAATCGTAACAACAGAAAGGTAAGGTGTTATTATTTCTCCAGATTTATTGTTAAGATCAGTATTTTATTCGACATAATATTTATTTTATTATTTCAGGTGACAATAACCAACTTTTGTTTAGGAAAGCATCTCGCTAGCGAAAACGACTTGCTGAAGGATCAGCGTGGCTCCCCGGCGTACATTTCTCCCGATGTACTCTGCGGCAAGCCTTATCTCGGCAAACCATCGGACATGTGGGCGTTGGGTGTCGTATTGTTTACGATGCTATACGGACAGTTTCCCTTTTACGACAGCAGCCCCACTCAACTTTTCAACAAAATTAAAGCCGCCAACTACCACATACCAAAGTACATATATTTCATATTCTACTGTTGTGAGAAAAAAAAAAAAAAAAAAATGAAGAAAATCGTTAACCGATTTTTCATACGTATATCAGCGATGGAAGGGTATCGGAAGGAACGATAAATCTGATAAGAAATCTTCTGGTACTCGAACCGAGTCTGCGTTTGACCGCCGTCGAGGTGCTCGACTCATTGTCCACGATAATCGCGACGTTCAAAGTTCCTCCGGTTATCGGCGAGGAGGAGCAAGTCGTCCCTGATATGACCAAGGAAGAACCGTGTGATAAAAAAATCGATGCCAATGAGATAAAGACACGAGCCAAGCCACTATCCGACTTTTACAAACAAGTTATACTTCAGGTGAGATACCGTTTTTACAATGACAGCGGTTTAAAAGTAAATGATAAATTTATGGAATAAATAATTCAGGAACAAATGCAACAAATGTTGAATCAACAACCGAGCCCATTGTTGCCGACTCCGAGGCCCTACGGGCAGATACCGGTCCATCGGGTCGACGCTGAGCCCAGGATGTTGACACCCGCCGAATTGGAGCGATTCAAGCACCTCATACCCCGAGACATCCCGAGGGGGATAACTGTTCACAATACGAGCAGAAGAGACAATGCTTCGTCGCGCGTTCGTGGAAGCGCCAGATACAGAACACCGACTGCACATCAGCCATTGCAAGGATCGAGACAGAATCCGAATCTCTTGGCTCCTCTGCGAGCTTCCTTCAGCGGTTCAGGCACGCCTGGCAACACCAACGGCAATACCGCTGCGGAGCACATTTTTCGTAACGTTTTTCCCGTTACTTCATCGGCCATTCCCGCGAGGACAACCAATGATGCTTCCGTCACGAATCATCGTACGGTACAAAACGAATCTTCGGCGGGATACAGTTCCAGAGTCGAAGGGAGCAATTCCGGTCTGCAAAGTAGAACTTTCGGTTCCGCTGGACGATCGTTCGACAGTGCCGCTGCGTTGGATCGCCTGTATACTAGACTCGGCTTGATGCCACCGAGTTCTGCTCCGAGTAACATCTCTGCGGATTCCCCAATCGGACTTTCGACACAGCAGAATTCAGGTATCCGCTATATGTTTCTTCGGTTTATCTCAAATAATTTTTTTTAATCGACGTCATTTCCTTTTTTTTTTTTTTTTCTAGCAACCATCAACGCTCCCGTGGCTCCTGCCGAAAATTTGACACCAACCGAACGTTCGTCTGCGCGTCCGACACCGATGGATATCGCTGAGGAAGCAAGGCCTCAGCATTTCCTGGAGCGTAGAGAAACTCGAAATCCCTTGCAGCGAATAAGATTCGTCGACTCGCTCGGCGCTCACAGATCGGACTTGCGAAACCGATACGATCCCTCCCGAATGTCATTGGCGATTCGTGCCTGTTTGCTGTCCCGTGCCGGTATGAGAAACTTGGCCGAGCCCAACAGACCGTCCTCCAGCGAGGCGAACAGATCAGTCCCCGATCTCGAGTCCCAGACACAACAGAATCGATTCAAGGAAGCTATACTCAATCGTCTTATTTCATTTCGCGTCAGAATGCAACAGACAAGAATCGACAATATTGAGCGCGAAATGAGTCTTCGCAGTCGCTTATCGAGTCTCATGCCAAATCTCGGACGTACAACATCGTCCCGAAGACACTCGACACTCTCGCAGAATCGTCACGCGCCCTACGTACCGAATCTTGGACAATTTTCCGGGAATAGAAGCGCCACCGGTGTAGTTACGGCGAGACTCTCGGAATCGGTCATGAACGTGGCTGGCCCTGACACGAGCAATATCGGTAACGAAACGACGATTCAGAGTCGCTCCGAGGCTGTCGATTTGCTGTCGACCAGTTTTGTCGATCCTCTGCTAATGGAAAATCGCTCGAGATCGACACAATTGGTTGCGGCGAATGAACCGATCTTCGCACTGGCCAGAGACTCGCGTATCGTCGAACAGGGAGGTTCCCCTCCTTGGGACCCATCGGGAAATCACCCCTCCCCACGAATCTCCAGGGAATAAATTTTATGGACTGATTTGATATTTGATTTTTTTATTTTGCACGAGGTAAATTAGAAGGCCAATTAAAAGATTTTTACACTCCTCACAAAGCTGCCCCTATACTAATACAGGTCAATGGGTGCTTTGGGACTGATTGGATATTCATTTTGCCGTTTTTATTTTTCTTTCAAAGCTAACAAGGATGGTATTTGAGTGCATCATAAATCAGAAAATGAAACTCGATTTTACTCTTTTTTTTGAATTATGTATCCACTTCGATATAAATATAGTTCAATGTGTTGTGGGGTAGATCAACGATTGCGCTCGGTGAAGATTAAGGTGAAAGATTCGCAATAAGAAATGAAAATTTAACTACATTTTGCGAGTGTTCTCGATACTGTTCAAAAACAAAAAATTTATTACATATTTCACCTCAATCGAGTGCTGTCTTAATGTTCCTATTATTTGGTGTTCGCACTTTGTAGCGTACATGTTCAGTACACGTTTTACAATAAACAAACATTTCCGGATCGACTATTGTCTCGATTTACCCGTCTGAAAAAAAGGAAAAATCTCTATCACACGAACGAAAATGACGACAGTTATCGAGCCTCGCATGGCAATTCAACAGTAGAAAATAATGTTTTTCGACCAAAATAAAGAAATGGAAAATCAACAAGAAAAAAAAATCGAGTTTCGAGATTTTTTACATTATCGGATCACCGGTTACGAGCGATAAAACTCATTATTGATTGCGAAGGTAAACGAATTTTTAATGGGATTTTCTCTTGTTTATCGTTCAACAAAAATAAAACATCTTTATCGACCTGAAACCTTTTTTGCTATGCAGTTACAGAGTGCGTATCACCATCGATTGAAAGTTTTCACTGGTCTATATATGACAGTGTTTCCATGTGGACCAATGGTACTTTTCACTGTCTGTGCGTACTGCCGATTGCATGATTGATGCATGCCGCACAAGTAACCGAAGTCTTCTCGTTAACCTGTTCCGGAAATTCCGGTGGAATGATAAATCCTCTCACAAGATATTTAGGATTCTCTGGATTGTACACGCTGGTAGATTGGCACTGCTGGCGGTAATAATTCGTCGGCGGAATCAAACGATTGTTATAACAATGATGATTCTGCAATTCCGAGTGTGGACGCTGAGTGTTTGCCGGAAAAGCCGTGGTCGCAGCATTGTTCATCCATTGCGCATACTTAAGATGAGGAGTATCTATCAGTCTTCCAGGATCGATAGTAGAAATCTGTGCACCCGCGGAGGTGCACTCCGTCGGTATACGTTTCTGTTGTAAGTAGTTGGAGGTCCGCGGCTCTGGAAAAACTTTTTTGGGATCACGTCTTCCCTTACACACATAGGGATTGGTCGGATTGGCCCGTTTAATGGAGCTTTTATGGCGGGGCTTGAACTTGTTTGACGAGTACTCCGACTGACGCTCGTCACGCGTAGCGACACTGTAATCCGACGTTTGTCGCAGTTGTCTCTGGTCGAGCAAGCGCTCAGATTTTTCTGGAAAGTAGTTCGATTTTAGGTCGACCTGCTGAGGACGATCGTGATTTGACTTCTGGGTTATTAATTCTTTAGAGTCGCAGACCCGAGACCCAGGGTTGTTCGAGGAGATCTTCAAAATGGATTTTGCCATCACGGGAACATTTCTTTCATTCGTCGTTGGAGGAGCGACATGTATCGGCAGACGACAACGACAGTCCGCGAGGGCCTGTTTGAGTCTTTTCTGTAACAGTAGCAACGATTCCACCTCTACGATCAGCGACTTCCTCAATTTTACCAACTGACAATATGCCTTCTCCTGAAACAATAATTGCTATCAGCTGGATTTTTTTGGTTATCATGCATCCGATATTGTAGCAAAACAACTAGAAAGTGACGATCATTGAAAATTATATATTTACCAGTTTCCAAGAATGTTGCGAGAGTATCAGATACTGGACTTTGGAGAAACGTGAACTTTCGATGATCTCCTTTGCGTCACGGGAAACTGGTTTGACGCCGTTAATTATTTGCTGCGAACTCGTTTCTCGTACAGCTATAACTCCGGAATCCACGGCATTGCACGTCGGGCATTTATTCGAGGCTGGACATGGTTGAAATATCAGTTCAACAAAATATTATCTCGCTCGTTGCATTGTTCGAGGGCGTGTGAAATACGGCGGTCAGTCATCAAATCTGTTCTGCTCTTATTTATTTAATTTTTATTTCCTCAACGTTGCCAAAATAAATAGGATGAAGAAAATAGGATAAAAAAAATTAACTTGTGAGCGACCAAAAAATAAAAATGGTACATTACTCCACGAGTTAGAAAGGGTGTTTCGCCCGAGGGATGTACAAAATTTTTCATCACTCGTTGCGGAAATGGCGGTTTTACGCACGCAATGCGGGCGGAAAAGTGGCCATTTCCGCAACGAGTGATGAAAAAATTATTTCAACTCTACTTTGAAATTAAATTTTTCACTGCTCTAGAGTGGATGGACCCAGTGAAATCCCATTTACCGCAGACGCGAGAGTTTCAGCGTCATTGGAAAAATTGCGTCAGATTTTATTGCCAAGTGGGTTTATTGGCTGCTGGGAGAGAGTTGGGGTGACCATGTCCTTAAGGGCATACGGAACAACTCCCTGCCCGTCCATCCTGGGCTCAGTCGGTATTAAAACCTGTAATAAACTTTTTTCACGCGTTCGCGCATATACGGTGAAAAGTCTCATCGGAAGCGGATATCATCTTCATTTCCAATGAGACCGTTTTCTTTTGACCGCACATGCCAGAATCCATGAGAAAAGTCGATTACAGTGTTTATTACCAACCTCGGAATTGCACATACTCTTAAGGCCATAAGAAACCAGATCTCCCTCGCCGGCCATCCCGGGCTCAGTGTGTATAAAAAAAACTATATTAATGCACTAATTTTTCACGGTTTCTTGCGATCGAAATAAAACTCTCTTCTGGAGAGGATATCATTTGGTCTTCGATTGAGATTTTTCTTTTGACCGTACATGCCTGAAGACGGGAGAAGAGTTGATGACGGTTTTGCCGCGGCATTGCTCATGCTCTTAAGTTTAATGAAAATATGATTGGGATATACCTCCGACCGCGCAGTGACAGCAAAACACATGATCGCATCCAGTGAGATAGAATACACGTGACGAATACTTCATACGACGAAAACACCTGTTGCACACTAGCAATTTTTCCATTTTTCGCCGTTCAATTAATGTAAAATATTACTCTGGGTGATCCTGTCTTCTCTTTGTCCGAAGTGCGGGCTAACTGAGCCGTAAAAGTAAACTTCACGTATAGACGAGAGACGGGTTGAAGGTGGGAGCGGGAACTAAACTCGGTCGTGAAGGTCAACGACAAAGTATCAAAACATCAACAACGGCAACCCCTCGTTTCTCCACACTCTGTTCTCTCCGCATTGCTCGGCTGCACTCACACATATACACAGTGGTTCTACATGGAGAAGGGCCAAGATTATATCCGCTTTCGATGTGGACTTTTCTTTTGACCGTACACATGCGAGAACCCGTGAGAAAAGTTGATTACAGTTATTGATACCGACTGAGTCCGGAATGTCGGGGCGGGAGGTGCCTCATACATACGGTCTTAGTACGTATAACTTAATACACTAGCGTCAACGCGCTCGCGCTTATTCTATTTCTTTTAGGCTCGGTGTGCCGACCTTACTGCAGAACGGTTAGGTGTGCCGACCTTACTACAGAACGGACGAGCCCGATTGGCTAGGACAACTGGCTTCACGATTTCGATTATTTCGATAATCGAGTGTCATGTTTTTTTTAAGAGCGGATATCCTCGCTGACCACGCTTGGGAGTCGTTCACGTGGCATCACATGCAGGAAGAATCCAAGTATCCGTTGTTATTGTTGCACGCTCGTCAATGTTGCAATGTTGACGACTAAAGTTTTCTATCGCAAGACCAAGAGTGGAAATATATTCAAGGTAATAAATAATTGTTTAAAATAGTCGCCGTGCAGGTTATGTGCGACCAAACTCTCTGTTCGTTTCGTTTCAGATCGTGAGAGATCATTATTTGAGAGATGATATCTGGTGCGGTTCCGAAGTCTGTTCCAAGTGCTCACCAAGGAAAAATGATATCGTTCTCAGCAGCGAAAATCCTGGAGCGAAAAGTAGCCTGTTTTCGTATCCGCACTACCTTCTACTCGACACCAATGTAGTTCTCGATCAGGCGAGTTTATTAATTTATTGAACACCAAAGATTACCAAGAATGTGGAGTAATGTTTTTTATTTGATTGCAGATACATATCTTGGAGGAAGATGTAATCAATAATGTAATCATAACACAAACGGTACTGGAAGAAGTTAAGAACCGAAGTTCCAACGTCTATAAAAAACTCAAGGACATAATAGCCGATCCTAAAAGAAAATTTTATATATTTGTCAACGAGCATCATAGGTAGGGAATTTTGTTGTTCGTCGTAGTGTATATCGGATATACATATAGTTTGTTCCATCTTAGGTCTACCTATGCCGAGCGTGTTCCAGGCGAAACTATCAACGATCGAAATGATAGAGCTATTCGGCTCGCGACCGCATGGTACAACGACCACCTGGCGCACCAAATGGGCAACCCCATTAAAATAATATTGCTTACCGACGACGCTGAGAACAAAAGAAAATGTACCGTCGAAGATATACCCGCCACGACTGGTTAGATAAAATTCTTCTTTTATTTTATCCGAGACACTTAATATCTGGGACAAGAGGAAATGATGACTCGGGGGTAGTAAAAAAAAATAATGATCTTTCTAGTGGAGGAATACATTGGATCCCTGGATAATTCAGGATTTCTCGTTGACAAATTGTGCAAGAGGAGCTATGCGGCGGAGAGCGGTTTGCGCGAACCCTTGTTTCCATGTCACTTGGCACCTGCGCAATTGCATGACGGGATTAAAAACGGACGCCTACTTCAGGGATCTTTCTTGGCATCGAGGGAAAATTTTCTCGAGGGCAGTGTCAATGTTGAGGGCATGGAAAAATTTGTGAGTATATGAACATTATTGTTTTCTTTTTTTTCCAACTTTCAACTGGCAATTTCACACTTATCTCAAGATAATGTAAATGAAAGAATGCTACCAATTAATTCGGTGGATCAACACCTTTTATTTAGTTAAAAAATTTCATAAACTTTTTGTTATTTCAAAGACTGAATGGTTGAAGAAAAAAATATTAAGATTAATTTACATTGTTTTTATTGTTCGTATTTGAAGATATTAGTTCAAGGTCGTGTTGGCTTGAACAGGGCGGTAGACGGGGATATAGTAGCCCTGGAGCTTCTGCCCGAGGACGAGTGGTCGGTGCCGAGCGACCTAGTTCTTCAGGACGAGGGGGAAGAGGATCCGGGCGACGTCCTCGACGAGGAGAACGAATTGATTGTCAAAAAGGCAGCTAATAAAATTGACAGAACGCCAACGGGCAAAATAGTTGGCATCATAAGACGGAAATGGCGCCAATATTGCGGTATATTGCAGCCAAGTCCGATCAAAGGGGTAATTAACAAATTTACTGCGAAGTAGTTTAGCTCGATGGAGTTTACCGTCTCGCATTGCTTGAGAAAAATCGAAATTTGTCTTCGCCAGAACGTGAAACATCTGTTCGTGCCGGCCGAGCGAAAGATACCCAAGGTCAGAGTCGAGACGAGACAGGCCGAGACCCTGGCCACACAGAGAATAATCGTTGCTATAGATTCTTGGCCGAGAAATTCGAGATATCCTCTCGGTCACTTCGTCCGGGCCCTCGGCAATGTTGGTGACAAAGACACGGAAAATGAAGTTCTTCTTTTGGAACACGATGTGCCCCACAGTAGATTCTCTGATGCGGTACTCAGCTTCCTTCCCAAACTGCCATGGCTTATCACGGACTTGGTGAGTACGATATTTTTTCACATCTCACGCTTTGTCAGTGGTTCGAGGGTAAGTTTCGATTTGTCATATCGCCGAATAATGCCTGGTTAGGAAATAAATTTAAAAATTACGCTTTTCTGTTGAGTAGTGTTTAATTCCCGAAAAAAAAGATTATGTTGGTAGGATAAATCGTAACGAAGAATAAGCTAAATATTCACAACTTAAGCATAAGTAATTAAACGAAACTAAGTAAAAGAAACAGCGCGCTTCCCAGGAAAATCGTGTGCATCTTGTCTGCATTAATGAGAAAACCATTTCATAGGAAACAATTAATGTTTTACCCTTAAACGTTAATACTAACTTGCAGAACTGTTCGCATTTCCTCCTGCAGACCGGCTGTCAGTTCACCTTGTGAACTCGTGCCATTGCTAGTAATGCATGACGCTGATGACACTTCCCGATGAGAATTTTCATTGAGACTGACTATTAAATTATCAGGAATATTGTTGAACATCGGAGGAATTACTGGTAGACCGATGGCATCGATGTCACTCGCGGCAAAGCAAACATTATCTTCGAAGATATCTTCTTCTTCCCTTTCGAGCCTAATAATTAAAAAATTATTAACCACACGGGGAATAACCCGTATGACAATGTCAAATTGATGCAGCAGTTCGCAAGTCGGTAAAAAAGCAAAATAATACATTGTATCATCGCTTTCTTATAGTTTACTTTTATTTCCAAAGTTTCTTCTGTAATTTTTTGGCTCCCTCGTAGAGGAAGCTTTGGGAATAATAAAAATTAAGAAAATTAACAAATCATTTTCGAAAAGTTTTAAATGTATGAAGTCTGCATAACGCATTTATTGTGATTTATTGTTGGGTTTTATGTAGATAGTTAAACATTTTTTCGCGTTTAATTTATAAAATTTGAACCGCACTATGGATTGTTGCCAGACTCAACTAAAATAACAGAAAGCACTAAGGGGCATTTTCAAAGGACGAAAAAACCAAAATATTCTCAGTTCATTACTTTTAAATCTCATTACCGAGTCTAATAATATTTAATACCAAACAACCTTAGTGGAGGTGGTAAAACTCGACTTATAACTATCCCTAAAAAAAAAAAAAAAAAAAAAAAATATATATATATATATATATATATATATATAAATAAAAATAAAATCAAATAAATAAATAAATAAACATCGTGCATAGCATGATCCGTTGGGTTTATATACCTAGTTAGTATTCGTATCACCTTCTTTGTATTTGCATCGACGAACTTTGAGCTTTATTCATCGAAGCTAAAGTTGGCGGAGGTGGGACCAGAGGTTGTTGAGGGATTCTCGATTTTCTCTCGTTGAACGTAGGGCAGACAGTAGGAAAGGGCAGAGGAATTATCGACTTTTCGACTTTGTCATGCCCGCTTCCAATTAATGATGAGAATTTCTTCAGATATCCAAGCTTTCGCGATACCAATGTATCCAAGTTGTTCAACGCCAGCTGCTTGCACTTTGATAGCAAAAAATTACTTTTTATCGTGTATTTCCTCGAAGCAACGGTGAGTTTTACTAAAAATTATCTGTACACATCTTAGAGGAATTGCTTTTACTTTTGTAATTTCTTTTTTTTTTTCTCGATATCTCAGTATTTGATTAGCTACTACCTTAATCTCTGTAAGCAGATTCTTAAAAAGTTGAGGCTTGTGAGCAGCTTTTACGTTCTCCCAACGTAAAAATAAAGCCTTGTCGTACATAGCCACGACGTTTTCCATCTCTCGAAATTCTGCTGTAAATATCGAATTGTTTGTCTTATTCAATACAATTATCAAATGTTTTTTCATTACAATTTACCGTCATCTTTCAATCGCTTGAGCGTCTTTTTTATAGCTGTTTTTTCCTTCTCGACAAAACTTGTCTGAGCTTTCTGCTTGCGTATGTTAGTCAACGACGCATTAATTTCTTTGAGCATACCTTCCAACTCGAGAACACCATTTTCGTATCGATTTTGCACGATCCTGGTATATCATCGAAAATTCGTTTTAGTGAAATATACTCAGACGGTAGCAAAAACTTTATTCCATTTTGCTTCCCCACAAACAAAACTATATTTTTGTACACAAAAAAGAAAAAAAATCGACATTGTAGTGGCAGTGGTACTAGAAATAGGTAAAAAAAAACCCTTGCCGATTGAAATTTTGTGCGCTGCTAGAATGGAAACTTCTTTTCATACAGTAAAACTTTTATAGAGACTGGATAAATAAAAAAATGTCTAAACTGCATACTAATATAATACTTTGATCAAAGACCTTTCGCATTACATTTGGCCGAAACCTATCCAAGCGGTGAGATTTTATAGAATTTTGATTTTATAAATGTTTACTATTTACAGGTCTAATATCAGTAATCCTAGAGGTATTGTGATTAAATTTGAAATGTGACAATATATTAACACTGCACAATGTTCGATATTAAATTTGAAACAAATAGATTAATCGTTTAAATTTTATAAAATTATGAAATTGTAAAATTTTTCGAAAAATTTGTTTTCTTCCCTGATAACCACACGCCACGAAACGGACGCAGTTGGAGCAATATTTGCGACATGTGCAGCGCATGTCGCAAACATTGCTCCAACTGCGTTCGTTTCGTGGCGCGTGGCTATCACGGTTACGTCAGAGACGAGTTTCCGAATCACCATCACTCTAAGAGTACAATGAGTTACGGATTTTTAATCAACGGTGAAAAACAGATGTAAAAAATGGCTTCAAAACGACGAATTACGCAAATTTTAGTTAGTAATTTTCCACAATAAAATTTGATCGTTTCAATTTTATGAGATTGAGGATTTTGTTGATGTTAGGCAAAAAGGTGAAAAAGCTATAATTTTCACATGGCTTCCTAATTTATTACAATATTGCGTATAATTTCCTCTATGACAATGCTAAAATTCTATCAAAGAACCTTTTTATGGAGAAAGCTATGCACAAAATTGTAACAAATTAGGTAGCCATGTACAAATTACTTTGCACCATTTTTCTCCTTCTATCAGTTGACAATACGCCAAGTATTTGAGTTGCCGTAGAAAGGTATATAAGCGTCGTTGAAAAAAAAGGATCACAGTTTCTGTTATCCACTGCGCATGGGTTGGTAATCAAAATATGTAGCTATATACCTACATTTATATTTATATAAATACTATTTTTGTGAAATTTCTGTAACGTACTGTGGGTAGTCGTAAGTTAAGAATTGCAAATCTTTGACATTTCGAACGTATTTTATAAATCGTTCAAGCTGATCGCAGAACACGGGAAGATCATGCAATGAGACTCTTAGATTTTCACCAACATCCACTTCTTCGTGATATTTATGGCTGTCAAAAGCCGTTGGTTCCGGATTGCTCAGGCCCTGTTTCTCGAGAGCTTCTGCCTGGCTCACATTCGTCGTGCGCTGTAAATTCATTTAATAAATGGTGATATACGTTTCTCTCGAACGACGTATGTATAAAAACTTAACTCTTCACTTCATTTTAGTATATATCTCGTACACATTCTCAGCCAATGTGCTTGAATCTATGTCAGAGCTGGGCAAAGTACCGAAAAGTACTTAAAGCACTAAATATAAAGTACGAGGTACTTTTTCTTCTTATCGGAAGAGACCGGAGTTCCACGAGTACGAAATTTAGAGACAAATTTTCAAATCAAACGGCCCTGTTCGGTGCCAACATTTTTTTAAAACGTCCAAAATCTTGGTTTCCAATCCTTGGTAACGGACTAATCGACTGGACCTTGGGTAAGTGAGCGGAGGTCGACTGGATGTATAACAACTAAATCTAGGACGTATGGATCTAGTACAGTGGCCGAAAGTGAAAAAGGTCTCCATTTTATGCATAAAAAATCGTATTTTTGACATTTAAATGGAAAATCATCAGCGGGAAAAATTGCGTCGAATATACGTCGCCTTGAAACAAAAAAAAAATCGAGTGAACAACGATTTTTCCATTTTTTAGCCACTTTTGAAAAAACGTAGATTTTCGCGATTTTCAAAGATCGATATCTTGACTCCTAATGGAGCTAGGAAAAATCTGAGATGCCCGTGGTGTTCTACGGTAAAAAAATACTCGGACAAGACCAGGGTCTCGGACAAGACCCTGGTGTTGTCCGAGGTTCTAGAAGCGTTGTATCGTGCCGTTTGGGGACGTTGAAAAACGCGAAAAATTAACTCGAAACCGTTGGAATTTTTTGACGAATTTTTTTTTCTGTTTTAAAAATTAACTGCCACGTATTTTGACGTATTTTTTCTCGCTGAGCAAGAATTTGCTTGTCTTTTCGGGGTTACAGTATACTGAGATATTCACATAGCTTCCTCAGAGAGGAAGCTATGGTAAAAATTGTACAGGTACTTTGGTCTTAGTACTCAGTAATAGTACTTAAAGTACCGAAAAGTACTTCGATACTTTGCGTATGTGTTTTAAGTACTAAAGAAGTACTCATGTACTTTACGTATTGCCCAGCTCTGCTCTATGTTCGTGATATGTTTGATATGGTTGATCTTTTTTTTTGTCTTTTGGCTCGATATATGTACGGGTATAACGCATACTTATGGCTAAATACTGTTATACATTTTTTTCAAGGGCGGTCCACTTTTCTGAGAAAAACAAAATTATTTGCGTCTGCTCAACTGTTCGACGAGGCCGCTTAATAATTTGTGCTCAGCCCAAAATTTTGACGGTCCTTGAACACAATGGACAAAAGTTTTCGTCGACGAATGAGTCTGTTTCATATTATCTTAAAGTAACATCCATGCCCTTAAAATACTATCATGAAATTCGAGTGTAAAGAAAAGAACAAATTTGTAGCCGTAACGGCGATGTCGTGGTCGTTAATTTACCTGTGAGCCACGTTTGGCCATTCCTAATTTCGATACAACACGATCAATGATGTTTTCCGGCGAGTTTCTTTTATTAGAACTTTTATACATAACGCACAAAATCTTCATGCGAACTTGAAATTTTCATTTACACAATGTAGCAGTATTTGATGACTCTGACATAAAATTTTGACATATAAATAATAAATAAACGAGATACGATTTTTTTTCCAGGTTCCGTCGATTTTTTTTTTTTTTTTTTTTTTATCCGACTATCGATAATAATTGTAACATTGTTCCTTTTGTTGGCAGGACATTGCGCAACGGAAAGATCTACGGAATCTTGACATCTGCTCCGTAGATCCACCGGGCTGTACGGATATCGACGACGCGTTGCATTGCAGAAGTTTGGAAAATGGTAATTTGGAGGTCGGCGTTCACATCGCTGATGTGTCGCATTTCATCAGACCAGGCACGGCGATCAACAAGGAGGCAGCTCTGCGAGCCACGACGGTCTATCTCATTGACAAGAGAATCGACATGGTGCCAGGTAATCGAAAATTTGCTGGAATATTTTAAAAAATAGATATGTACATTTAAAAAAATGTTTTTCATCTCATCATATTAGGACGGAAAAAATTAGTATGTTATACTAGAAAGGAGGAAAATGCGTCTTTTCACCGAGTGTTAACATTGATTGACAAATTCATACGAGTTGAAAAGGTACTTCCTCCCGAGTGGCATACGCTACTTTTTTCCCGACTATGTTAATAAGTGGCCGTATTGGTATGCTTGCAACGGGGATGGAGGAAATTGGCCGAGTTTTGAAGCGCGGGAGTAAAATTGATTTGTGCGGGAGGAAACGTGAACTTTTCCTCTCGCTAAACCACTTTTACACCCGCTAAATCACTTATCCGCCCCCTCGCCAAGACTTGGCCAATTTCCATTCCAATTGTAGACATAGACATATGACCACTTTTTAGCATAGTCGGGGGAAAAATAGCGTATCCCACGCGGAACGAAGTGACTTTTCACCTCGAGAAGATGCACTTTCCTCCTTTGTAGCATAATATACTAATTATTGTTCAAAAATTTGAGGCAATATAACGAACATGATTTTTTTTTTAGGTTTTTTAAACACTGGTTTGATACAATTAACATTGTTCAATATTGTAAATATAAAAATATGTGTTACAGTTTCGTTCCCAAAAGTTTTCCAACAGAACAGAGTATTAACGAATAATTATTACAGAATTGCTAAGTTCGAATCTGTGCTCACTGCGAGGAGAAGAGGAAAGATTTGCATTTTCATGTATATGGGAGATGGACTACGACGCTAACATAATCGGGACGAAATTTTTCAAATCTATCATACGCTCGCGTCGTGCTATGACTTACGAGGAAGCGCAGTTAAAGATTGACGACAGCTCGCAGCAAGACGCTATCGCCGTGTCTCTCCGAGGGCTCAATAATCTGGCGAAAAAGATGAAGAAAAAACGTTTAGAGAACGGGTAAGCAAAATGCCGTTGAAGTAAACAGCACGGAGAATTATTATAATTATAATTATTTATTTTTGTATTATCTTTTTTCGGAACAAGTTCATTTCACCCACCAAGGAGACACCATTCTCGACAGGTTTAAGTTATTAGTTATGAATAAATTCGTGTACTTTCAGAGCTCTAGTTCTCGCGTCACCGGAAATTCGTTTTCAAGTTGACAGTGAGACTCACGATCCGATTGAGGTCGAGGCTAAGAAGATTCGCGACACGAATTCTATGGTCGAAGAATTTATGTTGCTAGCCAACGTATCGGTAGCGGAAAAGATCGTGCAAGAGTTTCCTGAATGCTCGATGCTCCGAAGGCATCCGGAACCACCGCAAAGTAACTTTGATCCGCTGATCAAGGCTGGAAAGCACCAGGTTCGTTAAGCTTTGTCAACCATCAGTAACACGAAAAAAAAAGTATAATATAATTTTTTTGTTCGAACGTTCAGGGCTTTGACATCAAAACGAATTCGGGCAGAGAATTGGCACGATGTCTGGAGGAGGCTCACAAGGCCGACAATCCGTTCTTCAACACAATGCTTAAAATTCTGGCGACACGCTGCATGATGCAGGCGGTATACTTTGTTTCGGGGATGCTTCAACCGTCGGAATTTTTTCATTACGGTCTGGCTTGTCCAATTTACACTCACTTCACGTCTCCCATCAGAAGGTTGGCCATTAATTACATAGTAAAAAAAAAATATACAAATTATATTTTCACATTGCTTCCTCATTTTTAACATTATCCAAAAAGATCCCGTGTTAGAATGTTAATTGACCAAAGTTAGCTTGCTCATAAAGGAAGCTTTCTGAACGATGATAAAAAATGACGTAGCGGATCTTCTGGCTACTAAATGATGCAGCTTGGTCTTTTGGACATTCTATTGGGAAGTAAAGATATGGTTGTTTTAAAATAACAACAAATCTTTCTTACTCGTAGCTCCGAGGCCTCAAGTGATTCTATTTCGTGAAAGCGAAGCCTCTTCTAAGAGGAAACGAAAATGAATAAATTACATAAGCACAAGCGTAAGCCTCTCTGGCGCTATTCCATTAATATTCAACAATGAAACAATATTCCTATGTGTTTGCAGATACGCAGATATAATTGTTCATCGATTGTTAGCGGTGTGCATTGGGGCGGACGCGACCTATCCTGATTTGCTCGACAAAAAGAAGAGTCATGCTCTTTGTCACAATCTCAATTACAGAAATCGGATGGCTCAGTACGCTGGACGTGCGTCAGTAGCGTTGAACACTCATGTGAGTATCATATTCATGGTTATATTATTATATTCGGCGATGAGCAAATTTTTATTGTAATTCATTCAGATCGGACGAAAATCACGAGTGCGATTAAAAAAAAAAAAAACTACACAAAGATATGCTTGTCGATATCTTAGCATAGGCTGAGTTATTTTCCTGAACTTTTATTGTTACATTTTTTTCTACATTAAGTAGAAGCTCTTTGAACCAGATCCATCTTAGTTTGCCCTAGGTCTTCCTTTAAAATGCGTATAAATGATTTTTGAAATCCCAGCACTCGATTTATTTGACTGTACTGCGATTACCACTTTAATAATCATCGTTTAGTATCATCGTATACAAAATGTATTGGATATTTTAATGAAAGCTTATTTATCGTGCCACGATAAATAAATGTAGATTTGGAATTTATCGAACATGATATTACTTGTAATACCGGCCAATGAAAGCAATTTTTTTTTATCCCTAATAGCTTTTCTTCCGAGGAAAAGTGGAGAACGAGTCCGGTTACATTCTCTTCGTGCGAAAAAACGCTCTGCAGATTTTGATACCGAAATACGGACTGGAGGGAACCCTGTATCTGAAAAAAAAGGGCCAAAGCAGCGCGGTCACCTTTGTCTATGACGAAGAAGAACAGACGCAGACTTGTGGCAAGATAGTCTTTCGATCTTTTGATCCTGTCCTAGTGCAATTGAGCCTGGACAGATCAAACGTGCAGCACGAGAAACTCGTGTTCAAGCTCGTTAAACCCGAGGTAAGATCCCAAATGATTTAGCAAATATTTTCTACACTAGTTTTGTTTTTGAACAATGCATTATATTGCGCGCAAAAACAGATTCCAGGATTCAGCTTACCTGTCTCCGAAGATATTTCGAAGCGAAAAGTAGACGACAAAGAGGAACCGTCTGCCGCGGTAACGCCATCAAAAAAGAAAGGAAAGAAGAAGAAGAAGGTCCATTAGATAACTGTTAGGTATTTATTTTGATATATAACGCTATTAACACATTCATGAGACCATTTAGGGACGTCAATGACCGCGACATCCTCCTTGTAAATGAAAAAAAAAAAAAGTTTCTTTCATCAATAAACATGACGTAAAATCTTTCTCCACTCCATCGGAATACAAAGCGAGAGGTAATTAATAATAAACATTACATTACAAAGGAATTCCGCATTAGCATCGGCGAAGGTTTGTAACAATACGCCAGAATTGGTATCAATTATCGAAGTAGAAAAAGAAGGTTAGGAAAGAATGATGAAATTAATTTTTTTGTCGCCGTAAAAGTGTGTGTGAAAGATCTAGTTTTATGGTTTATCTAGTTTTATGGTATGGTATGGTATTCAAATGAATATATGAGTCCTCGCTCACGGTGTGATCCTATTTCATCCAGAAACAAACGACCAACTTTTCAACAGTATAGAACTTGCAATCGTAAATAATACAAAAATGGGAGACTTGTATACTAAGCTTTGTGGCTATACATCCTTCAAAACCTTCCTTTCATGTCATTCGATTTTTCTTCTTTTTTTTTTTTTGGTTCTTCATGAACGTCAGGTGGAAGCGTATTTACCCTCCTGGCCAGCGTATCAGCCAAGACCACCGAGTGCATATCGGAAAAAGTGATAACTGCAAAGAAATCTACCAAAGTACAATTGATTTTGTTGTAGCACATGTGTATAATTTTTCGGTTGCTTTTAGAATGGTTCAACCTTGTGTGATGGATGACAAACCAAAAAAAAAAAAAAAAATTCCGATTATATTTTTGAACAAAATTGCTTTTTAACAATAATATGTTAACAACTTTTCGGAATTATTATTATGAAAAATGAAAGATCTCGGGCGTCATGCGCATACTATTATGGCCCGGTTATAACGAAATTGGAATACTTTATGCTACAGATGATATAATTTACGTAGATTCCCCATATACAGTATAGGCATTGATCATTGATCAAACAACCAATCGTGACCATCTTTTGTTAGGCGACGTTCGGACAGATGAAAAGTATTATCCCGGAAAACTTTCTTTGTGTTATCGCGTGTGTCAACCGTTAATTGTGTATTATGGGTGTACGTGGAATTGAAAGATTAAAAAAATTAAATTCGTAAGATAAAAAAAAAAGAAGCCCGATAGTTGTTTGTTTTGATAAAAATCGTTTCGAAAGAATTAATAAAATGACATCGATTCAACGTAGTAGACATTAATGTTTTTATTTCACGATAAAAATGCGCGAAGACGGCAGCGATTCACCAAGACGAATAATTGATCGGGCTCAAACTTCGACCTCGTCGCATTTGCGAGTTTTAGAATCGGCGAGGATGCGCCGTGGTCTTCCACGGGGAATGACCTCAATAATGCAGCAACGAAGGAATATTCATGTAATTCAAGACGGTTTAGATTTAACCCCAAAGTCATTGAGCCACGCCTTTTATCCAGCCATTGAGGAAAAGCAATTGACCGCGTTCGATGCTATCAATATGAGTCGGAGCGAAAGCACAGCGCAGCTCGCTGTTATGTCCACCGGTCACGGAGTGCCCAGGTCGAGTTCATTGAGTCTCATAAGATCCTCGTCGATTCACACAAACCTACCATTCGAAGAAATAACGGAAAACCTGATATCGGCTCAGAGTGGAACCGGCTCATTGGAGGGTCTCGAAATTGACCGAGCACCATCACCATTCTGTTTGCCAAGGTAAAAAAAAAAAAAATAAAAAAACTCGTTATTTTTATTTGCCACTTTTGATAGGCGACCTTACAAGTTGATATACAATGTTTCTGGTACTTTTAAATTCTCATCTCACCGGAATTGTCTTAAAGACAATCAGCATTTGAACAATAAAATCTTCATACATTAAGAGGAACGTATTTAATAGTTCCCAAATTTATAATAATAATAATAATAATAATAATAATAATAATAATAATAATAATAATAATAATAATAATAATAATAATAATAATAATAATTATTATTATTATTATTTAGAAAAAGTAGGTTTTCACTTTTTAAAGCTGCTTCACTTTTGGAAAAACGTCGATTTCGTGATTTTCAAACATCGATATCTCGCCTTTCCGGTGGAGTTGGGAAAAAACCGAGGTGCCCATCGTGTTGGCCGGAAAAAAATACCCAAGATAGAGGGCCTTGTCCGAAGTTTTAGAATCGTTTTATGGGATTTTAACAATTTGTCATTTTTTGAAATCAGTTTTTTTACGTCCGTCACGAGTATCCGAATGAAATATCAAGCTAAGAGTAAATTGAATTTTAGTTTTGTAATCAACGGTGAAGAATAAATGAAACTTGCCTCAGTTTGCTATTTCCTACAATAATTTTTGTGGTAAATTTTGACGGTTTCAATTTTATGAGACATAGAGCATAGCTTTCTCAAAGAGGAATCTATGCTCAATATTGTACAAGTACTTTGGTCTTAGTACTCAGTAATAGTACTTAAAGTATCAAAAAGTACTTTGATACTTTAATTGCCAAATAAGTACCTATTCATGTGCTTTAAGTACTGACCAGCTCTGCTTAGGAGTAATGTAATGTGGAGATTCGTCATCAGTGGGGAAAAATACATAATACATGGCCTCAAAACGACAAATTATGAAAATTTCAGTGAGCGATTTGCTGCAATAAATTATGCGACAAATTTTAAACGTTTCAATTTTATGAAATGTAAGCATTTTTTTGATCTCTAAAAGAAAGTTGCAAAGTAATTTGCACATTGCTTCCTTATTTATTAAAATTTCGCGCACAGCTTTTTGATTATTTTTTCGCTCGGAAACTCAAAACTGGCTAGTCGTTTTGCATTAAAATCAAACACGACGGTGGTGTTGAAAAATGTTGAAAATTGAAATTTTCATATGGCCTTCTCACAATGTTTCTTTATTCGCAAAACCTCCACTATGAGGTAGCCAAAAATTAAAAAAAAAAAAAAAAAAAGAAAAATGCTTTCTCATAGAAGCTTTGCGAATAAAGAAACATTGTGAGAAGGCAATATGAAAATTTTAATAATTTTTTTAACTTCTTGCTCTCGTACGGACAGAAAATTGGATTCTTGGAATTTTTGGTACATCACTTAGCTTTCTTGGATGTCGAAATGGCTCATTATCGATAAACCGATGAAACGTTGACGTTTCCAGATACGACTCAAGCATTTTTCACGAGAAGCCCCAAAAAGTGATCATCACCATGAAGGAAACCGACACTCTCTTCCTATTCGAGATGTTTCAGTTGACCGAAGATCTCAATAGCCCTGAGGGCTTAAAAGTGAAGGAAGCCAACGAAAGATACGAGTACATCACTGTTGGTGATGGATCAAACAGAAAAGTTGTTAGCTCTGAGACCCAGACGCAACGGATACACACCAAATCCAGGTCGACGTACATTGGCCGGCAAAAGCGGACGAATCGTAAAACTTTTGTGAACAATTGGGTGATGCATGACACCTACGCGACTATTGAATCAACGACAGATGAAAATATTATTAGGGTATTAAAAAAAAAAATAGTTTTTACCATTTCATACCGGATTTAATATCGCGAATGTTACGGATTAATTGAAATAACACTTTGTTCGCAGGCGGAGCGTCACAAATTTCCGGGAACTGAATTCCACGTGCAAAATCCAAGTATAGAAGATCAACTGATTCGCTTGTATGCTAAAACGAGTTTCCGTGATGCTGTCCAAGTGATGGAGCGCATAATAGCGAGCAATTTGTTTATAATTGTGCAGAAACGCTTCAAAGACTTGATACGCAAAAATCCGTGTAGTCTGGATCTGGAATTCAGTTACCGACTGGATCTACTTTGGACTCAATCGTGTGCATTGACTCAAGGCAGGGCTGTGAGCTGTTTCAGATGGAATCCGGCAAACAAAAATCTTCTGGCCGCAGGGTACGGAGCCTCGTCGTCAGAAATAAATGGTGTCTTGCTGGTCTGGTGTATAAAGAATCCCAGTCAGCCTGATAGAATTTACAGATTCAACTGTCCGATATCTGACATCGACTGGAGCAGCAGCAGGCCGAACTTATTGGCGATAGGATTTTATGATGGCACGATTAGAGTAATCGATGTCAGTAGAAAAGATCTAACGATTATGAAAAAAAGCTCCCGCCAAACGTCGCCGTCACATTCGCCTCATTGGCAGATTCAATGGTGGACCGAGGACGAGCAATTCAACTACCAAGAGCAAATATACACTAGCAATCAGGATGGTCGAATTATGCGCTATCGTACAGGTGAAGACTTTACGTCGATGGAAATAATGAGAATTTCGAGGATTGAGGGTAAAATCGGTGGTGTCAAAAGAATAAATTACTGCAACGCTTACAACATACCGATCAGCCGTAATCCTGGTGCCCTATTGCTACGAAGACACCCGGATTTTAGCACAATTTACTTCGTTGGAACAGAAGAGGGCTGCATTAATCGTTGTTCAACGAATTATCTTCATCGGCACATTGAAAGTTTTCTAGTCCACGATGGTCCCGTATATTCCTTTGAATTTTCACCATTTTGTTCAAAAGTCTTCCTTACTTGTGGAGCTGATTGGTGCACCAGAATCTGGGTGGATGGAGTCACAGAACCACTCATAACACTTTCCACACGGATGGCCTGCGTTCGCGGATCTACGTGGTGCCCTACAAACTCAACAGTCATAGCCAGTATAGTCGATAACGAGATATGTATCTGGGACATCAAAAAAAAGATCTACCGACCAACTTCGATTACCGTTGCCTCGAACAGCCAGCGGCTTCTCATGCTACAATTTACCAAAAATGGAAATCAGCTTGTCGTTGCCGATGCTGACGGCATGATATACATTTATAGTCTCGAAGACATGCCTTTTTCTCCATTCGATCAAACTTCTGTACTCGTCAAAGCTATAGAAAAAACACTAGTCACGAAACCTCAACTTTTGCGGAAATTGAAAAAAAATGGTAGTCCCTTTTGATTTCTTCGCCAAAATATTATATTCGTGTGGATTTTTTTAGAACGATAGCTCAAAATTTACGAACGTCACAGCTACCACAGACATTTTTCAAAAATTTCGAATTCGCGTAAATTCTCGAAACCTGCCTCAATCTTCATGAAAATTATACCGAACCGAAAGACACGTGACCACTCTACTACTGTACAAAATTTCATACCGTTTCCGAGTTATAATCGTTCCAAGCGAAGCAAGTCTGTAATACACATCGCCCATTTATTTTTACATGTCATTCACATAAATCAATTGCTAATAAAAATAATTTTTACGTAGGACTCATATTAAAAGTACCTTTTCTTTTCAGCAATCATTTTAGTAAATAAATAAATAAATAAAATATTATTTGTCCATCGACTTCAGATAAGAAAACTACGATCAAATCTTACCAGGGATAAGAATAATTCAATGATCGGCGGTAGCGTAGCGTTAAGATTGCAGGCTAGCATGCGAAAGGTGTTCCGGGTTCGAGTCCAACTTTGAGTTGTTAGGTTTATTTTTTTCTCCTAAATGCGTTATATAGTAAAGTACCCTAAATTAATATAATTCATGGTTTGGCACCTTTCATGGTATACACAAATTTCACCGAAGTGCACAAATTCACCGAGGTTAAAACCACCGTGAAAAGAAGATGATGATTTTCGCAGTGGTAGGTTCCGCTAGGGTTAATGCTAACAATAGCTTTCCTCGTTAACATAGAATCATGGAACCGTGGGTGACGTGCACACCTCTATAATATACTAGTCAAAGTATTGAACACCTTTCTCCAGACTGTCCGCCAAGCGCCACAAATCAACATTATTTTCCATACTGAATTTCTACAAACTTGTGAAATCCGCTACAGAGAGACGCAGCGCGGCTCTGGCTAAAGTCTCTGACAATTCGTTTCCGACGATCCCCATATGAGCGGCAATCCAGAAAAGCTTTGATTCTTTGCCATAATTCTGGAAGTCTCCCTAATTGATATTTTAAGTGTAAAACCACATACGAACTTCTCGAAAGTTTCGACTGGAATGACATCGCCTCCAAGATCCTCCTCGAGGACCTCTGGTCCTTCTGTACAATAAATCAATCATTTATTCATTCGTGTTGGTAAAGATGATAAAACTGGAACCTTCCACCCTCGATATCCATGACAATGTCAATGTCACAACCATATCCACAGCCTCTGCCGTAAAAATCGATGAAAACCCCGCCGAACTGAGGCTCCCTGATGCCCCCTGGTCGGAGGCCCTAATAGATGCAAAGCCAACAAAGCTTTGCGTCTGTTACCTTCGAACCATCCGTATAAAAAAAAAAATTCTCCACTACACAACGTTTCCTTGAAGACCCCTAGCAATAGGTCAAGCGACCACCAGACGACCAAAAAAAAAAAAAAAAACAATCGGTCGTTTTGTGCCGTTTTGACGATCATAAAACAACCAATAAAACGATCATTATACTGTTTTAGATTTGGTTATCTTTTCCTTTACCGACCCGAAAACGACCGGGGTAACGTCTGTTGCAACGTGGGTCAGTCGTGTTTCGGTCGTTTTTTAGGTCGTTAAAGAAAATACGACCAAGCCGATACCTAAAAATTCGTTGTTTCGATCGCACGGTGGTCGCCAAAACGGCACAAAACGACCGGTCGCTTTTTATGTCGTTTCGCGATCGTTTTGAAATGGTCGTTTGACCTGCTAGGGACATCCTTGAGTACACTGACTGGGTCTCTAGCTTTCCTCTCCTTCTTCTTCTTCTTCTTCTTCTTCTTCTTCTTCTTCTTCTTCTTCTTCTTCTTCTTCTTCTTCTTCTTCTTCTTCTTCTTCTTCTTCTTCTTCTTCTTCTTCTTCTTCTTCTTCTTCTTCTTCTTCTTCTTCGCAATTTATCCGGACCTTCAGTACCACACTGTGGGCGAAACGGATTGGCCACAGGTAATTACCGCGCTGGCCAATGTTAGTCTCTAGCATTCTAAATGGATCGACCCTCTTTAAAGGAGACAGATGGACGGAAACACATAGAGTCGGAACTATATTTGTAGCAGTGGGACTTCCTGAAAGACGCTAAAGATGAACCATTCTATTGACATCATAGAAAAATTTGATTAACGGAATGTTGCCCTCACGATCAATCGTCGTCGGATTCTCCTCAATTTTAACAAGTTGATGGAGAACATAGAACAACAACTATCGCCGTATGTTCGTGGCCGCGGCCGGAGCGAGGCATGACGAAGAATCTTTGGACTCAAGAATCGCGTATCGGTGGCAAACGGACAAGGAAAAAAGGAGAGTAAAGGAGCCCCTACGGGATTGGTGTAACAATAATATTATGCCAATAATTGGCTGCTCTTTTTTCGGTTTTACTTTCTACAAGTGGTCTTTACATTTGTACATTTTTTGTAATAAAAAATGTGTGCTTTAATCAATAACAGCAGATACCGAACTTGGAAACCGCATATAGGGCGCTCAAATTTTTTTTGTTTTCATTTCCATACAATGTGTTTTTTTTTCAGAGCAATTGAATTCCACATGGAAAATCTTCTGCAGATTGAATAATACATTAGTACCAACGTATTTAATAGTTTAACACAACATCGTTGTTGGGCATCAGTTCCGTATCTGGTGGACCAATTACTGGAAGGGTATTCAAGATCCCCATGATCCAATCGCTATAAATAGCAACCTGAAAAAAAAAATTACATTCTTCAGTTATCTTGTATAAGGTAGAGGAGACCGGGGCAAAACGGGCACCTCGACTAAAAATAAAAAATTGGCGAAAAACAGAGATCAAGAGCCAAAATTATAATTTTGTCTTAATTTATTTGTCATGATCTCATGATATGCCGACAATTGATTAATCGTTGTATATCTAATTGGTAGTACAGAAATCGCATGTGTCGTTCAAGGATATATCATTGTCATTGGCTCTGGCACATGAATAGTGGGACCAACGATGACAGGTGCTGTTGAGTCTTTCCTTTCCCCTTTCGTTTCCTATTTTCCTAGATCTTCGGCTGCCTCCTTTCGATCAATTGCTAGCGACAAGGTGATGCAGTTAAAACCGCAGTTTTTCCAGTCTATAATATTTTTTTTTCTGGTAGGATGAGTGAATGATCGCAAATAGAGAGTGAAAAACTCGCGCGCAAAAAAAAAAAAAAAAAAAAAAAAATGACTCCCAAAGGGACTCCCGCCAAAGGCCCGCTGGAGGCCTGCAGAAGTCCCGCATACAATTTGGATCGGAGCTCTCGCGAAAAATTAATCAGACGCTTTCGGGGACAATTTCGCGAAATCCCTTCATTTTTTGGGAACGGAATGACACTTGAAATTAAAAAATTTAATAATATACAATTTTTAAATATATTGATAGTCTTTGTTGCTACCACATTTGCCTGATGGCAATTACCTCGGTTGACGCTATTTATATTCATTGACGGCAGCACTTCTTAAAAAAAAAAAAAATAAAAAATAAAAAATTGCTACCATATGATCCTGATGGCAATTACCTTAGTTGACGCTATTAAGACTAAGATTGTTGTCTTTTATATTACTATATTTTATTTTATTGTATTGTTTTTATTTTCATTTTGTATTTATTTTTGGCCATGCGCGTTTTTGTGTCTGGGCACGGTGTTCTTAGGAGGCCGCGGCCCCAGAACACGAAATAAATACATCTACTTATTTGTACTTACTCACGGCAGCACTACTATACAAGAACATTTTTGTATTGTGTATACATTTTTTCCCCTAACTTATCACGTTGAATCTTTACGATTTGCTTACCTTTGTAAATATGGTATAATAATGAGGATCGCAAATACTAGTGCCTATTCGTCTTGGACTGATGGACACCACACCATGAATGTCCCATATTGTTGAATTCGGCCTTCGGAAGACAAGGCCACCTCCACTGTCGCCGTTGCAAACTGCAGAGCCGTTTAGCCATCCAGCACAAAAAGAAGTGTAAGTTATATACTTCCAGAAATCTTTCTTTTGGGAATCCCGACACTCGCCTTCGGAAACAAGCTTTACCGAGGTTACACGCAGTGTTGCACTGAAGGTGTCGTTGTCAGTTATTCCCATACCTATTGGAAAAAGAAGAAATAGAATAACAGTGCTTTACTTATTTAATAGTAAGACAGGGTTTCGATCTTTCTGATTATCGAAACACCGAGCTCTTGTGAGTTCTCGTACGATTGGCTCCCGTCAATGCGCGCTTACAGGAGCCCTTCTAATGAGCCAAACGACGATCTCTCGTGAGTTTTCGCAATACGATATCCCGTGAAGATGCGACTTTAACACATCGTTCACATAAACGCGATGTTTACACATAACTAATTGGAGTCACGCATTTTAAAAAAATTGCTTCTCGATTTTCCAACAATTAATTAATTTGTTAATCTATTAATTAATTTATCCAACAATAAGCCGAATGGTTCATTTGTTTATTTGTTTGGCAATTTCTTCAACAACCATTTGTCGAAGAGTCGATTTGATCATTTTTTAAATCGTTTTACTCAACATTAATTCACGACAAAATACATATACTTCAAGTATCAATCCAGTACCGATTACTTCAAGTCCTGCCCAGCTCTGGTGTAGAATAAAAATAAAATGTATAATAACAAATTCCAATGGGATTGGAAATTGAAATAAAATAAATCTCAAATCCTCCGGTTTTTGGAATTAAAACAAATTAAATTACAAATTCCAGCAGGACTTTAGAGTTTGGAGGAACTACATGGTAACGTCGCCGTTAAAATATATATATTTTTAAGTCCTTGGCGTTGAGGCGCTAGCGTATCCCTTGGTGTTAACATTACTAAGGAGGAGAATACATTGAAAATGCTGATATTGTTAATGCCAATCTTGTTATAGTCAAGTATACCCAACATGCACCTTTTGCATTTTATCGAGATTTCGAGAGAACGACCGAAAATTCATTTAGTAACGGTAGGACAATTCTTATTCGTAGTATTCTATCCTATCCATTGACCAACAAAAGATTTTTTTTTTATAGCAATGAAAAGCATTTTTTTTTAAATCCAGTCGAGGTTTTTTTTACGTTTGATAACCTGATAAAGGTTCACCTACAACTTATATTTTATGTACCTGCTACCAATCCAATTTGTCCACTTCTCTGAAGCACATCGATTGAATTAGACCAATCGAGACAAATAGGCATCACTGCAGAATTTATCATAGTAGGCCTCTTAAGAATTATAATAGCCAAGTCCGATCCGTAATTTCCTATGTGATCTTGATAAGCTGTCTGTATTTCGAGTCTATCGACCTCCAGTACTTGAGTATTTGCGGTCAGATTTGTAAAATTGCGTGAAAATGCTGCTAGAGCGACTTGTATCGTCTTTTCATCGGTTTTCCATACGCAGTGCCCAGCTGTGAGAACAGCACGTTCGGAAATTAATGTTCCACCACAGAAAAAGTTCCATTGACCGTCGTCGTGAGAAAAGAGTGTCGCGTGCCAGGGAAGGGATTCCTCCGGAAATACTTCCCAGCCTTTTATTATCAAAGCAGCCGCTAAAATTTCAAAGCAAACGATCGAATATTATATCTTGCTGATCTTGTCTATTTTTTTAATGAAAGCCAGAGTAGTGGTGTGGTGTTTAGCGGCGTATATAACCCTATACGGTTACGGATGCTTTAGACTAGTTTATCGGTAGGTTATCCCAGTACCCAGAACCATACCAATACTGATGTATTGGTATCGTTTGAATCTCAGTGAATCTATCTGTTTGAATCTCTTGAATCTCTAACAAACCAACATTTGATTGAAGAATTGTATTTCTATAAACCTGATGACTCCCTTATGCCACATATTGGCTGACAACGAAGAGGAAGTTGACTCCACGTTCCATCGTGTAGGCAGGTTGTATGAGTAGATCCAGTTTGTCGCTCGTAAAACTCAGGACACTCCAAAGACACATGGGTCCCAACGGGAATCGTACCGTTGCATGCTATCCATCCCTCTCTCGTTCCCCCAAGAACTTGACAATGTTTTTTTGCTCCTGGAGCATTGACTGGCGTACAAGTTATATCCTGTGTATCTGCATGGAACAAAACCAACCGAAAATTATATTATGTACGGTGTACATATTCGTCGGCCGTCGCACGCCATTTATTGATTCGGAGTGTTACGTCTCACTGTAACTCCAACCCAAGTTTGAACCTCTGTTTCACGGGGAAATAAAAATCCTCTTATTCTATCCAAATAAACTCGCAATTCTCGAGGAGACAGGGGTCAATTAAAACTTTGCCAAATAAATCTATATGGCACTGTCAGAAATCATGTGTTGGCTATTTAAATATGGAACGTTGAACGGCCCCCATAATTGTTTAACTTGACTAGAATTTATAGACTTTTTTTTTTCCACACACCGGCATCCGATCTTTCACTCATAATCGTATTATTGTTAGAAATATTCTTACGGAATATATATTTGAGAGAAATCTCAGTATGTCTGCTACAGTATGTTTTATAATATTTCGTGCGTGGCGGTACGACTGCACAAGTCGCGGTCTCAATCGAGAATGTCCATCGATCGCCCGTTCTATTTTGTTTTCCACATCATGTAGATCTTCGGTTTTTAAAAATGCGCGTTTGATTTCCCTTAAGAGCGACTCAAGATTAGATAGGGATGAAAAAAATCAAAGTTATAAATTTGCGAATTAAGGATTTTTTTTTTTTTTTTTTCAATTTTCTTCTCATTTCCATAATTATTTGGCTGACATAATTAAATATACTATTCTCTAGTTGCATATTTCATTACCAGTGATGCACCAAGGGGGAGTTGGAGTCCAACGATTATCCTGGCAGTAAACGCTGCTCGACCCTTCCAAGGATCCCAAGGTATCGCAAAAGTAATCGAGCCTGGTCAGTTCTGGAACTACTTGGCCGGGATGACACTCAGGACAGTTGGATACGAGGTAATGCGTTGCTGGTTTTGCTGGAGGAAGTCGACAGCCTCCGTCCGGAAATGTCGTACCGCAAATAGCTTCATCTTCGTCACTCCAGTCATGGCAATTTGGCTGAAGATTACATTTCAAACTATCGCGAATGCATCCACCGTAATTGCATCGAAAGAATCCTGAGTTGCATCTACAATTAATAAAAAAAAAAAAAAAAGAGTAAATTATAACTCAACATACGAATATATATCGATAATTCATTGTGATGAATGAACAGATTATTCATAATTGATCGCGTGGGTGAAAGGTGTCATTTAAAAAAGTTTCAAAAAGTATTTACAATATTGGCATAATATTTATGAATTTATATCGACGTACTCTCGAGTCGCACATATATACGCTTCTTCGTCCGAGGCGTCGCGACATTGGTAGGCGCCATCGCATACATTCGCTGTGGGAATGCATTGGCTACTAGTTGCACAACGAAACTCGTCCTCCCTTCCAATGAAAAATAGAAGAATGTACATAATAATCATATTTGTATCAACAAAGATTTCTGAGGTTCTCGTTTATGTGAAATTATACACCTGCAAGTGTGAGCTGGACAGTCGCGCCCTTGACAAATGGTGGAAGCGCAAATCGACATTTCTTCATCGCTTCCATCGGTACAATCCCTGATACCATCGCAAATCTTTTCCTGATAGACACAGCCACCGTGAGTGCAACGGTATGTGTTCGGCGGACACGGATATGTCTTGCAAAGGGTTTCATTTTCATCACTCTCATCACGACAATCCGCATATCCTAAAAATTATGTTCAAGGTGATATGATATTGACATAGCCAGAAACAATACGCCGTTCGATATTTTGTCTGATCAAAAGACACGATAGTTCTACCAACAACGGGACGACCGTGTATCAAGAGACAACGTAATGCTTCGACGCCAAGTTGAACAAGCGCCCACATGGCACTCGTTGGTGGGCTAACCTCCCGCCAAACCCTCGAAAAATGTCCCTTCATAAATATATATATATATATATATATATATATATATATTTTTAAGATCAGGTGAAAATCATGCGACCGCACTACGAGAGCGAGAGATGTCATTATTGGCCCTCGCAATGAAAGCACAAGAGGGATCACCGTGAAAACACAATAGAGTGTGGTTCACACGGCGTTAACGCCATGCCGAAGCAGTTTTTCGTACTTTCTCTCTCACTCCACTGCGACGACCAATAACGACATCTCGTTCGCTCTCGTGGCACGGTCACGTGACTCCTGCTCTTAATAAACTCTGCAACTATCTCATCTTCCCCCGCAGCCTTTTTGTTTTTCATGCTCTTTACCGAGTGTACCATCTCCATCGTGATAATCTCTCAGTCCAAGCAAGCGTCCTGCGAACCCTTGTTTATTCGGAGCCTTTCCGCACATCCTGCATTCCCTGTACTTCATCCCTCTCATCACAGATTCCCAACAGTTTACTAAAATCCTCCATCCATTCTGCTTTAGCTATATCTTAACCTGCCCTCTTTTTCTTTGGTCTAAATATACTAATTTCTTCCCGCCAATCGATCATGTCTTTACGCTCCTTCACTTTTCTTCAAAAAAATTCCTTTTTTTCTTCATCACAAAGATTTCTTAGCTCTCTTTTTTCCTTCGGTAAAGCCTTTTTTGTTAATTTTTTTTTAGTTCAATGAAGATTGTTAACGGTGCCCAGACCTTCTTTTTTTCTACCCAACTGAGTGCCCTTGATATTCTTTACCATTCCAGATCTCTGTGCGGCTTTGCTAATTGCCTCTCTTACACTTCTCCATCTACTTTCCACTGATACTGTTTCAAATACTTAGTCTTTGGCAACCGGCCAGAGGCTATTTAATTCTGTTTCATACTTCTCCTCTTCGTGCGCATTCCAAACCATTGTTTTTTAAATAATATATATATCGTTTATAATAATTGTATAATACTGTTCTTCTTCCAGAATTATGAGAAAAATGATAAAACTATAACAAAAATTATAAAATTATAACAAAAGATTTCACTTCCGGTATATTGGAGTACAAGTCCACGGTATGCGTCTCTTTAAAAAAAAAATCGTTTTTTTTTTTTTTTTGTATTTGGCGTCGCGACGTTACCACGTCCCTTGATATAACCATTTTCCTCGACTTAGTATACGATGATTCCCCGAACGATAATGCATAGTCAAAATACCGACGATGTTTCGCGACGCGGCATCCCAAATTTTAGTCCGCAGTCAACTTACCATCACAGATTTTGTCAAGAGCCAAGCACTCCAGTGATTCCAAGCAAAGATACTGTCGATCTGTGCAAACATCAACCAGATCACATCGATATTCATCGCTTCCATCAATGCAATCTAGGTAACCATCACATCGTGCCGCTTTCTGAACGCAAGCACCGTAAGAACACCTGTACTGTGATGCTGAACACCTGAAAAATTGTCGAGTTTTAGATGAATTTTAACATAATGTACAATATTCTAACCGTTTGTTATACAAATAAAAAGACTATAGAGTCTTACACGATGTACCTACATTTATGGTTGGATCGCAGAGGCTATATACCCGAAACTTTGTTCTGAGCGCATATACTCTGTTTTTCTACTGTTCCAAATCATTGAAGAGACATTCTACATATCGGTAGCTTAATGCCGTAGTAGTTATTTTTATAATATAACTCATTAAATATTGAGTCTACAATTCATGATCTGTATTATTACAATATGATGGAATTTTTACACAATGTCAATAAAAAAAAATTTCATGTATTTATCACTAAATTGGGAGTTTTCTATTTATATGGCAACTTTTTGTAAAGACATTGATATCTCACGAAATGTAATTGTCTCTAGTTGTAATT
Source organism: Amblyjoppa proteus (assembly GCA_963922035.1). NCBI lineage: Eukaryota > Metazoa > Arthropoda > Insecta > Hymenoptera > Ichneumonidae > Amblyjoppa > Amblyjoppa proteus. The sequence goes on from OY998235.1 coordinate 24,620,318, forward strand.
CACCATTTATGGTGTTTTCTTTTTGTTGTTTGTTTGTGGAACATAAGGATAATCAGATCAAACTCAAATTGACGTGGTTGTATTGTTTATTTTTTACTGATAAACGAAATGGCGCAACTCACACGACATGATGACAGAGTTCCCTCAGCTCATCCGAAGAATCCGGACAGTCTGGCAATCCGTTGCAGGCTTTGAATAATTCCACATTAGTCCCATCGACGCACACAAAGTATGGAATTCTTGTTGAATTAAGGGGAAAATCGGTGACTCCCGCGAGAATCCTATTAACGACTGTATATCGTTTGTTATGTACAAAATAATAAATAAATGTGATTGTAGAAGGGCGGGAGGGAAGGGGGAAGGGACACAGAATAGAATTAAACTATTGTTGCGTGTTATGAATCTTCAGTAAATTTCACTGACGTAATTAGTTAAACATCGATAAGTGTTTGATAATAATATAATATTCACAGAATATTTGTAAACAGCCGTTTGGAACAATAGTAAAATTCATAGTATTAAAATAATCGTTGAAAATTAATTATTCTATTGTGTTTATTGAATTCCCCCAGGGATTACAAGTTTTTTTTTTATAAGGTGTCCTTGTTACACCTTTCCATTAGAATCTACATCCTTCTCTTTCCTTTTTACATAATCACATTTCTCCCTCCACTCACCTCCTTCTCAGTCTTTTGTTTTTCTTTTTGCTCCCATTTTCTGTTCCTCTTAGGCTCACTTTCCTTCTTCTGCATTCTCTCCTCCGTCCCTCTTTTCTCGTCTCTCTGCTTTTCTCTCCTCTTCACTCGCCACTTCTCTGTCCTCCTTTATCTACTCTTCTCTCCTCGGTAACCTATATTATCTACTCTCTCTTCTTTTTAGAAACTTCTTCCCTCATTCATGAGCTCCTCCACCACTAATATTCCCGTTTCCTTTGCTTCTATCATTCATCTCTCCACACGTGGTTTTTCTCCTTCCTCCGCTTCTCTTCAGCTTCCTTCCTCGTTATCGCTGTTCGATCCCTCCGTATATCTGGACCTTCTTCTCTTATGCCCGCTCTCTTACCAATCACTCGTCTCCTCGAAACTTATCTCTCTTATCTTTTTTCTTATTCACTTTAATTCCGTCGCCACTTCTCTCATTGCCTCCACCAAACCGTTTTTTTCACCACTTTTCTTGTATTTCCAATTTCATTTGAATAATAATCTCGTCACCGGGTGTCGATATAAAAAAATCGTGGATATTAAATATATATTTTACATCCAAGTTTTTTTTTTTTTTTTTTTTTTTTTTTTTTTTTTTTTTTTTTTTTTTTTTTTTTTTTTAATACACATTCCAAAGTTTAATTTTCTCTGGAGTTTTATTTTTCACTTTATTTGGCGGTTCCTAAGCACAATTTTTGCACGAGATTCGTTACGTCCTCATTTTTTTTTAAGTACATTTTGCGTCCTCATAGAGGAAGCTTTGTGATGGTCAAAAAAAAATATATATTTTCGAGATTTTAATGAAAATGTGTTCAGAATGTTCCAAAACATCGAAAAAACACATTTAGAAAAAATGTCCGGATGTGTGTGTGTGTGTGTGTGTGTGTGTGTGTGCGCGCGCGCGCGCGCGTGTGTGTGTGTGTGCGCGCGCTTGTGCGTGTGCGTGTGCGTGTGCGTGTGCGTGTGCGTGTGCGTGTGCGTGTGCGTGTGCGTGTGCGTGTGCGTGTGCGTGTGCGTGTGCGTGTGCGTGTGCGTGTGCGTGTGCGTGTGCGTGTGCGTGTGCGTGTGCGTGTGCGTGTGCGTGTGCGTGTGCGTGTGCGTGTGCGTGTGCGTGTGCGTGTGCGTGTGCGTGTGCGTGTGCGTGTGCGTGTGCGTGTGCGTGTGCGTGTGCGTGTGCGTGTGCGTGTGCGTGTGCGTGTGCGTGTGCGTGTGCGTGTGCGTGTGCGTGTGCGTGTGCGTGTGCGTGTGCGTGTGCGTGTGCGTGTGCGTGTGCGCTTGTGTGCGCGCGTGTGTGTGTGTGTGTGTGTGTGTGTGTGTGCGCAAAGTACAGTGCACAAAGCCCCAAAGTCGCACAGCCAAGCGGTCGCTTCCCCAATTAATACTGACCGCGAACGAATCTGCTTGACTTCGGGACCGCCAGAGTCTTTTTACTTTTTAGTTTACCGGACACCATTATTTTTACAGGATTATATTTTTATTTTATTTTATTTTTTCGGAGAAGGAATGTTTCCTTTTCGTTCTTTTCCTCGTATATCGTTCTTTGGTTTTTATGTTTACGTTTGCGAGTCGTGGCCGAGTGGATCGGAATGGGACTCACAAGTAGAACGCCCGGGTTCGATTCCCGGTTGCAGTCAAGGATTTTTTATTGGCTGCTTACATCTACTTATGGTGGTTCGGATTCCACGCAAAATTGCAGTTCCCCTCCGGTCTTCTCCTTCTTAAACTAATTAATAACTTTCGGATAATTAATAAAAACTCCTTCATTACGAGGGAACGAATGGAAGACGGCACCACATCTGTGACAAGCGTTTCAACCTGTCACCGAATAACTCCTTTATTAAGTGCTTAAGTTCCGATGCACATTGAAAAGAAGAAGAAGAAGAAGAAGAAGAAGAAGAAGAAGAAAAAGATGAAGAAGAACCGTCGTCGACCTTCCGATACTTAGGTCTAGAGGCGTGCATGCTATTCACTAGACCACCGCATCGGTATTCATTTTTTTCTTTTTTGTTTTGTTGTTTTTTCCGGCATTGTGTTATATTATTATATTAGTTAACAGTGCGTATTATATGAACGTGTGCCGCTAATTGGCTTTAATCATCTCACTCTTTTCATACCTTACTCCAATTTTACATAAAAATTTTACTTGCCACGTTATGCCTTTTTCAATTATTACCCATCTATCGCAACAATGAATACAGTGATGAATAACGTTATGGAAAAAACAGTACAACGCGTAAATAAGCCTGTGCCTCGACAACTCACACAACGTATGATCTAATAATCCCTATATTTTAATAGATGGGTGGATTTTTGTGTATACGACATAGCGGATGACTTCTTAAATGAAGATTAAACGCACTAAAGAAAAACACATTTTTATTATCGTTTACCAAAAGTTCCCAATGTCAGCAGTAAGATATGAAACATGTTGAAAACGTTACAGTCACAATGCCCGGCTTGCACTATCCTCGGAACCTTTTATTGCTACTTAATGAGTCGCGTCAGTATTCCCGCACATGCGTGTATAATTTTTGCAATAACGGAAAGTCGAAATTAATGACTTTTTCTTAACAACTTCTATTTTTAACTACCCGACTGCCCTCCAGACAAAAGACGGGAGTTACACGTTTCACTGCTGTGACCGATTTTGGTTTTTTTTTTTTTTTTTTTTTTTTTTTTTTTTTTTTTTTTTTTTTCGAAGGCGCGTTTGTCGAAACGACAAAATATTACTTGACCAAATTTGGCATATTGATTCTCTGTATAATGATCTTTTGTAATCGACACTCTCTATCAGTACCCACGACCGGTGCTGCGGCGAGCTTTCGAGCTGGTTATATACCCCGTACGTGTGACAAAGAGCTCGTATTTTACTGTTTAAAAACAACTATAAATTCTATTGGCCGATGTTCTTCAGAATCCAATGGACAACTTTGTTAAGGGCAAAAAGGCTCTGAATTCCACGATTAATCTCGATTTAAAACCCAACGTTTCAGATCAAATTGCGGAACTGAACCGAAGATATAAACGACTCACTCGAGCCTTTATAAAGCCGAGGAAAAGTATCGCAGTAGGCCGAAAAGTAACGCAGCGGGTCACTTTTCATTCCTATTGCAGGCATAGAAATGTGGCAATTTTTTAGCATAGTCGGGCAAAAAATAGCGTATGCCACTCGGGAGAAAGTGCATTTTCACCTCGTGTCAATTTCTCATCAATCAAACTTCACACGTCGGTGAAAAAACGCACTTTCCTCCCTTGTGGCATAATATGCTATTATATATTAAATATGTGTCTGTAAATAACTAAGGCATAGCTCAGACCGTGCCGGTCAACTCGATACAATTCGAACCTTCCCGCAAGCCCCCTTCCTCCAGTGCTTTCCAATCCCGCCGTCCCAACGACAACAAAAAATGAACTCACTGCGCCAGTCAGGTGCTGCACTTTTACCAGTAAAGCTGTGGCATTATTATTTGGAGCTCGCAAGATTTTCCGCCGCTTGTCCAGGCCGTGAGCCAATGAGAAGCAAGAGTCTTTTCCCTACAGGCTTGGCGTAGCCTTTGACCTAGCCTTTACTTAATTCCTTTGTGTCCTTTCAGAAGAGAACAACGGCCTTTGTACTTTTTCCCAAGTTCAATAAAGTTCCTTAAATATTCTTATAAATAAAGTTTCTGGTTTCTAAATACTGTCCGATTATTTCCCCCTACCGAGGATAATAACCTACAAAGCAATCTCAAGCGTCGCCCTCTCAATATTGGAAAATGAAATTTGGCTTGTGGCATAAATCCATAGGAAGAAGAAGAAGATGAAGAAGAAGATTATTATATTTTATGTGGAAGGTATATCCAATAAATATAGATATACTTTCCACGTAAAATAGAGCACTCCGTTCCAGCTTTCTCTGAAAACGAACCGGCCCAATGAATCGAATGCTCATAAACATATTAAGGTCAAGTGCAAATACTCGGTCGATAACAAAAACTGTTTCCCAAATTTCTCCAAGAGGGTTCATTTTTAGGGAAAAATACGAGAACGGCCAACTAGACGCAGTAATTCTGCAGTTGGCTGTTCTCATAATTTTCTCAAGAAATAAACGGCTTGGGAGATTTTTGGGAAACGAAATTGCAGCAATCTCTCTCGCACTCATGGCGTTTACACTTGACCTTAACGATAACGTCTCGATTTTACTCGCTTCAGCGCCGCGCGTGGCTCAATTCGCAAGTGTTAACAGACGGAATTTCAGAGTTGTTTCCGCGAGAGAGCCCGGCCACCATAGTTGATAGTTCGGTCTCCCCCCCCCCCCCCCCTCCAACCTTGATGCCACCTATCATCTCGTATTGCTACGTTCGTGCTCGACCAACCGAGCCACAATTTCCAAGCGGCTTCTTTTATTCAGAAAATATTAACGATTGTAATATCAATATAAGAGTGAAATCAACCGTGTTGTTTCGTCTAAACATCGAAACCGTCGAGCGGTCAAGATCGAAGCATGTCGATCATCGGCACGTGCCGTTGAAGTTTCTCCAAAGAAAGAACCAATCCGATCCTCCGTGAGTATTGCATTTCTTGCTTTGGGGACGATGAATTTTTCCATCTACGCCGGAGATTTTTCGACTTAGTTCCCCGTAACAGTTGCCATTTTGACCACGCGAGATGTTAAATAAATTAAATAAATCTTTTCGATTATTATATTGTTCTTCGTTCTCATATTCCTCCCTGCAATTAAACGATATTTAATTTCGACCTCTTGACAAAATGCAGATGAAGATGAGCAGGGAAATATTCGAGGGAAAGGATTATCCCACGCAATGGGCACTCAATCCTTCGACCTATCAAAATATGAGCAACGATCAAGGTAAATTTTTTAAAGTCGTCAGTTCGCGACGGATGTTAATTATGCTTTCTTTTGCTGCAGTCGATTGGGCAGCGCTCGCTCAACAATGGATCAAGATGAAGGAAACCGTTGTTCCTCCAGCACCTCCTCCGCCTTCCTTGGATACAAACGATACATCCAGTGACGGAGGTGGAGAGGCACCCATGGACATGGATACAAAGGACGATGATGTACCACCTGCGCCGCCGGCTCCCAATATCAGCGGCTCCGGTAGGCATTAAAAACAAACAACAAAATAGCTTTATCCAAGTTGCAGTATATCCGAGGTACAAATTCTATTTTACTTCCTATTAAAAAAAGAAAAATGGTACAACTCTTCTACAAGAAGGATCGTACATTTTTTAAGTTTCTTTGAAAAATTGGTAATGGGTAATGCAAACCTGCAGCTTCGCTATACTCGTCTGCCGCTCAGCAGTTTCCAGAAAAGTACAATGAAGAAGGTTCTTCGGTTTGGTTAGAAATATATATGTCATTGATATTTAGTTGTAAGATAAAATTGATATAGAATTAAGGCGGAAAAATACTGGTATTGGTTAAATAGCATATTTTTTGTAGTGTCAGGCCTTGGTCTGAGTTATATGTAAAAGCAACAAATATTGTAAAGGAGACATCCGTTTAATAAACAAATAAAAAAATAAAGAAAATTGTCTTGTCGCAGATGCATGGAATCAATGGAGTCAGTGGGGACAGTGGAACACGTCAGGACCCGGCGGAGGTTCTTGGGAATGGAGCGGCGTTCCACCGCCCGGCGTAACGATCGGACCGGACGGAAAACCCATGGGTCTACCCTCCGTTCCCGTAGTGCCGCCAGCTCCAGCAATCTCAAACACACCGGGATTCAACGTCCCGCCTCCGCCGGCACCTTCGTACTCGTACAATTCCGTTGCGCCCTCTCAACCCTACAATCAGGCAATTCATTCTTCGAATAAATCTTTTTTTTTTTTCAATTTTCTTAATTTATCAGTTATTTCGCCGCAGGTACCGGGATATTGGAGTGGCGATCAACCAAACGTTGCACCATCCCAGCCGCCTCCATTCATGAAAGGTATGCGACACTCCAATCGCATTCCGCACATGCGGGGAATCGACAACTCCATGAGAAATCGGGACGAGAGAGAAAAGACCCCAGATGAGGATACCTGCACGATTATTGGTAAATTATTTCTCGAGTATTTGTATAAGTAACTGCGTCGTGCATTTTTGTTGATCGACTGTCGAAGATAAAATTTTTGTTTCTTTATGGATGTTCAAAAGATGCGGCGAAGCGCAGGCAATTGCCAGCGTGGATTCGGGAGGGTCTCGAGAAAATGGAGCGCGAGAAGCACAAGGCCGTAGAACGCGAACGCCAGGAGATGCTCCGGAAACAAGAGATCGAGGCTCGAAAGCTGGCCGAAGACGAGGCGCGGGCTGTACTCAATCCTAGCAAGAGCAAATTCGTGAGTAAATGGATTATTAAAAGCTGCTGTTTATTTTCATCAACTCATCATTTTGATTCTTCATAAAAAAACGTTTTTTTTCGGTGAAAAACAAAACAAAAAAAAAGTGACGCCTAATGAAAATGTCTTCAGAATGTTCCAAAACATCGGAAAATCATATTTAGAAAAAATTTCCGGTTGTGCGTATGTATGTGTATGTGTGACCGATCAAGCTTAATTTTCACACACAGCATGTGTGTCTAATAGACGATATTTCTTAAACATTTTATTTAAAAAAGTTTTTTTTTATACGCTATTTGTTATTTCCTAAAAAATGTCTATGGGCACTATGACTCTTACAATTATTCAGCTATCGGGGCAAAAGTTATACACAGATGGGGTACACATCGCCCGATGATTCCTATTAAAAATTTAGGGAGAATCGATTGAATCGTCCTGAATGTCGTCATTTTTTATTTTTTGAAATTCATGAAAAAATAGTACTTTATTTTGGATACAATTTCCGTACTAAATGTTCATCTATGAATAAAGTAAGTGGTAGATTCGTGATTACCGTTGAAAAATTCATTAAATATTGTCCCGGAGCGACAACTAACGAAGAAAGTTTATCAGACATTTTTATTAACCAATATAGCAAAAATGAGTGATTTGGCGTATTTTCAAACAATTGTTTGTTTGTTTTCCCTATGGCATCGCGAAAAAACCCAGGTGGCTATCATGTTCTGCGGTATCAAATATACAAGGTGACGGATATGACGGGATTGAAAAGATAGGTAAAGAGGCATTTGGATTGTCGTTGAGTAAATAATCGAAAGTGTCAAAGAAAAGTTCAGGAGCGCATAATTCCATGTATATTTTCGCGCTGAGCAAAGTTTCGACAAAGTGAAGCGCGACGGTGGTGTTTGTCCCCCCCCCCCCCCCCCCCCCCCCCCCCGGGCTGAACCTGAATCGGCCCGCCGTTTTGCATAAACCTTCAACACGATGTTGACGTTGAGAAAAATTGAAAATTGAAATTATTACATCGCTCCCTCATAAAAGTTGAAAATTGACATTTTCATATCGCTTTCTCATAGATGAACCTTCGCGAATAAAGGAACATTATGAGAAAGCAATATGAAAATTGAAATTTTCATATCCTTTTTCTTCGCTTGACAATCATTCATTTTTGTCATGTTAAAAATTATAACTATTAATTCGTTTATTGCAAGCAGGATTCGGATTCGGAGAAGGAAACCGAGACAGACACGGAAGCCACGGGTCACGGAATCGAGGAAATCGAGAAGAACACTGAGCGCAGTCCGGAGATCGTGGTGAGAGCCCGAAAATCACGATTCCGCGACGCCGATTCGCCGGACTCGCGTTCAGTGAACACCGACGGGGGAAACACTTCGGCATCGCCGACTACAGCCCCGAGCGTTGTGGTGAAACGCTCGCGCGAGGATATTCTACAGGACGTCGTGAGTCAATTCTCATTCGAGTTTATCGAAAGTGACAACATTTCGAAAAATTAATTTACGTTTCTCTTCGTGGAACAAAAATGATTCAGATGCTGAAAGTTCGAAGATCGCTGACGGAAATACTGTTGGAAGTGACGAACGAAGAAATTGGCTCGGTGTGCAGAGAGGTTTGGAGCCGCGCACGCGCCAAAGGTACCGCAGATAAACACCCGATAGAACTAACAGATCGAATTTTTCCAATACCATTTTTCCTCACCAGATATTGTTGTGCACAGTATGATGTGTACGACGATAATGAAGTAATTGTGGTCTCGCGCTGATACGATACGACACCACTTTTACCGTCGTCATTGTACATATATATATATATATATATATATATATATATATATATATATATATATATATATATATATTACTTTTATTCTACGAGCATTAAACGAGAGGTTTTCGTCAATTCCATAGGCTTAATTATTTGTGACTTTTTCAGAATACGCCCTGCTTGTGACTAGTCGTTTAGTTCCTTTTTTTATCTTTCGTTTATTCTTTCGCCTTCAAAGTTGCGTTGATTCGACAGGAATTTCCGCGGAGCACTCGACACTTTTACTTTCCACAATCTTGCAGATATTGATTTGTGAATGTTTACAGTGATATCGGGCAACAAGGGTTCGCGGTATCGATGAAAAGCTTCAAGCTAAACGAACGTTCTTAAATTCCTATTTAATATTTGTTCCTCGATAATATTTTAACCGTATAATTAGTGTAATGTACGAACTGTTCGTATCGAAACCAAATTTTTATGAAAAATCTTCCTCGTCGGTTAAATGATTTGAATCAAACACCAATTTGTTTACGGGATATTATGATTTCAAGCATTCGCAAAATTTTTCTCAATCAGACATAACATATCATATATATCTCGCGAATATTTAATTAAGTATCGTGTATTCTTAGAACGATCGGATCAGTGATGGTGTTTTTTGCTTGTCGTCATAGAAAATCTAATTTGGATTTATGATTGATGTTTCCGAGCATTATCGCGATAAAAAAAAGAACCAAACTATTCCGTATTATATCAAGGTGTACATTTTGTTTGTTATTTCCTTCTTTTTACAACGAATTTTCGTTTAATTTCGTTGCATTTCGAGTTGTCTTCTTGCAAATGTGAAAGGAAATCGAAAGGAGGATTGCAAAGGAAGGAAGATTCAGGATGAGATGAAAGACAGTTTTTCGGTCGTGTGATGCCGAGAGAAGAAAGGTGGAGAGGAAAAGAAATTGAGCAAAGAAAAAAAAAAAGAAAAAGGGAAATCACAAAATGATAATGCGCGATCGAGAAAACGTTGATAGAGATATCGTGGAACAACATGGTCACTAAATGCGTGTGTATTGTTAAGCCCCTGCAGGAGACACCCCCGTCGCATCATTCAGCAACATGGCCCCTCTTGCTCAGATCACTCGCAAGCTCGGTAAGTTTGTCAACCTTGTAATTTAACGAAGAAAAAGACGTTATAAAAACACAAACGGAAAATAAAAAACGATCAACGTGATCGTAGGTACGGTCGAAACGAGGGAGAAAATCAGCGGCTATTCGACTTCCAAGTAGCTTTGCTGCGACGCTCGAAAAAATCGGTCGTCCCTACACATCTAGCAAACTGTTCAATTCATCGGGAAAGGACGAGGGAATTAAAAAAAAGAAAAAGAAAAAAAAACTTAATTATAAACATTCGATGGTGTGAAACAAATTATCAGAAATGTTAAAGTAGTTCAATTTCGTTGGGAGGAGAAACGAAAAGCAAACGTCGGGATTTAAGTTTAGCACGACGGCAACGAGGGGGAGATCGAGCGAGTGCAGTGGAATCTTCGGAAAGCGATGGAGAATAATTGTTATTTGAATGTGTCGTAGGTCTGGGCATCTATGGCGACAGTAACAGCGAGTCAGAGGACGACGCGGACGAGCCCGTCGAGCAGCCGGACGACGACAGTGATGAAGAACTGAAGGTAGGAGTAATCTTTATTCTTGTTCCAAAAATGTCATGTGACATTTTGTGTTAAAGTTTTACCAAATGACAAGTTTGAAAGACAAACAAAAAAGTTCTATCCTTGTCGAGCAGAAAATATGCGAAATTAAAAATTACTTAAACTTATGAATTTACTTTTATTATATAAAATGATTGATACGCATAAAAAAAAAAAATATATATATATATGGTAGGAAACGGTAAAGAGACGTCAGCAAGCATTCAAAAAGACCGAGGAAGAGATAGAGGCTCGATTGGCCCAGGAAGAAGAGAATGAGTACCAGGACAATCGTCATCAGCAGCAGCAGCAGCAGCAGCAGCACCATCATCACAGTAATAAACAACAATACGAGAATCATATCGGTAATGATAGCTGCCGACTAACAGGTATGTTTCAAAATAATATAAAATTTAGCTAAAAAAAAAAAAGATTTGTCGAAGGCGACCTTTATCTCGTTCAATTGACGTCGGATAACACTGTTGACGTCGTGCGTTTAGTTGATGAGAAAGAAACGATAAATAATGAAAGGGAAGCGTCGTCAGAGAGTCGTTCGAGCGTTGGCTGTGGAGCCCAAACATCTCGACGACTGCATCATCATCATCATCAGCCGAATCGTAATCAATCGGAAACGGACGGAGGAAAGCTGTCGTCGATGTCCGAGCCCTCGGGTTCTTCCAATCGAGATTCCACCAGTACCGAAGACGACGAGGACGAGGACGAGGACGAGGACGAGGACGGGGACGAGGACGAGGACGGGGACGAGGACGAGGACGAGGACGAGAAGGACGAGGACGAGGATGAAGAAAATTCTTCATCATCGACATCCTCGAGCCGGAGTCGTCGAACGAAGAAAAGCCGTTCCAAGAGATCCGAAAATGACTCGCAAGAGACGCGGAAAAAATCGTCGAATAAACGCAGCAAAAAGTCCCGTTCCCAGTCGTGCAGTTCGCGCGGTCGAAATCACAAATCCCGTTCGCGATCGTCGCGCGGTCAGCGAAAGGGAAATCGTTCGACATCGTCAAGCAGTTACAAATCGGTGAAGAAGGGACGTGGCTCTTCGAGGTCTCGGGACGAGAAACGTCAGAGGAGATTACGCTCACGAAGCCGACGAAAGTCGAGATCGGTATCGCCGTGCGGCAAAAATTGGTCGTCGCGCTCGCGATCGAGAGGCAAACGCGTGAGAATGTCGCGAACGCACTCAAGAGAGCGGAGGAGAACGCGCTCGCGCTCGACCGTTCGAAGACGGAGCAGCTCGTCCCGAACGAGGGATCGCCGAAGAAGCAAAACCCGATCGCGCGAACGCAGAAGATCGTCGAGATCGCACACGAGGGAACGGAGACGATCGAGATCGTACGTCTCGAGGAGCAGCAAAAGACGCAGTCGGTCGAGATCCAAGGATAGAAACAACCGAAGAATTTCACGCTCGAAATCGAGACAATCGAGCCGTCATCGTGATGGTAAGAAGTCGTCGTCGCACCGATACAGGGACTGAGCGTCATCGAACTAAAGGTTGTATCATTGGTGTTCGTTATATGTTTAAAGCTTTGTTTGTTTTTTTTTTTTTTTCTTCTTTTTACTCTGATGATTTGTACAACAGAGTTTGTTTGCATTTTATTGTATACCAACGAGATAATTCGATCGGGCTTTGCGTATATCGACTTTTGGTTTTTCTCACAAAACCACCTCGCTCGTTCGAACTGCATGCGATACCATAAAAAGTTTTTTTTTTTTAACAAAATAAATAACTCAGGTACAATGTCGAGAACACTAGTTCAAAAATGCTCGATAGCAATGTAAAATAGCAAAGAAATTAATTGAAACATTTTATCGCTGATTGGATGACGATGCGAACGAGGCCTAGGAATATATTTTTGTTTCAGCAGCGTCCCTCCTCGTGTGGCGATACACGCAGCGAGATAGACTGATTCAGGCTCGTCGCTACGAAGAAACACACGCGGCGGCGGCTTCTTCCGCTTCTTCCTCTCTTCTTAATTCTACACTTAAATCTTCGTTCGGTGCGACAGTGCGACTATAACGTGTTATTTTTTTTATAGTAAAACCGAAAAATAATACATCCTGGCAGGTCTCAGACACCGAACAAAGAAGAAAAACAAAATAGAAAAAAGAAAAATATCGACATAGGTGCGTCCGCTTGGTAATTTTTTAATCAACGCCCTCGCACTGATTGTACGATTTTACCGCTGATATTAGTGTAATTAATTATGTTGCGATACTTGCGCATCTCAGTCTCCCACTTCCCACGACGCATAACGCTAATCTCCCGTGAGTTTATGCGAGTGTAAAATCCTTTTTGAAACGAAAAAAAAAAAAAAAAAAACGAAATAAACGCCGGGTAATGGAGGGAATGAAATAGAAAAAAAATGAAATAAATTTGAATATTCGCTCACACCAACTACCATTAATTGTTGTATATAGTAAATATAAACATTATTATAACTATGTAAAAAACTGTTTCGTCCTTTTTATGCGACGTTTAACGTTTCTACGATACTGGGTTGACCTTTTAGAGATAAATGTGGATGGAAATAAGTTCTGACATTTTTTTGCTATCGTCTATCACGGGATTTGAAGTAAAAATTTAGAATGGCCCGAAATAAATGTTGTTGCTTTTTTTACCTTATATAATAATATAATAATTAACTCCTCGGTAGCCATTTGTTTTCGTAGCCTGCAGATTACATACTCGAGAATGATGCAGCGATTTTTTTTTATATACATTTTCAAAGTGCAATTACTCATTTTGTTTCTTTTTTTTTTAATGATTAATTCATTGTTTACACAAACACGAATATTTATATAACCTCGGTTACGCAAGCTCTCATTGTTCACCTTTTTTATTCTTCCCATTTTATTCACTTGATTGTTCAACATCCGCTCTCAGACCTTCCGCCTCTCGTGAAAAGACCACAAATGAAAAAAATTCATCTTAACAAATATTTTACACGTCATTTATACATAGTAAATTAACTTTTTAATGTTTTTTTCGTATTCCCTTAGTTTTCATGAAAATGTATAGGTACGGAGTGTTTATGAAGTCAATTTGAAGCATATATATATATATATATAATCTCAACTAGAACTTTGGTAACAAAATTCTATGCTGTCGAGGTTTCAATTAACGTTTTCCTAATTATTTATTATGTTACAACTAACAAAAAAATATCGTACACGCATCAGGCAATTGTACTAAAAGAAAACAAATCGACATAGACGTTTCAAACTTTTACTTAACCGTCTGCGCTAAAATTTAGAAACCTCCACGAATCTCGATGCAACACTCGAGAGTTGGAACGATCGTTGAAAATCGTTAGAAAATCTATTCGACGATACATCTATTGGAAAAATCAATGGGAATGCATTTAATAAATTAAGACTCTAAAGTTCACACACTGACGCGGAAGAAAATTCAACACTCGGATTATAATTGAAAAACGACTGAGTTTGAGCGTATTTTCGAAAGTCCATATACGTGACACGCTGATTGTACAATATTTACTCTAAATTTTGTTTGCTTTTTCTTCTCTCATGGTTTGATCTCACTGTTTAGTTTTCGTTTTCCACGGCGACGGAAATTCCGAAATTTATTACGTTTACAACAGCGAGTCTCTCGTTCGAGCGGATTTTTATTTTTCTCCAAAAACAAAACGTTTTGGGAAAAAACTTTTTAGTTTACAAAACGCTTGTGGACGCACTTCACTTTCCGTATCGTTGCTCGCACATACCATATTTTTCTAGTATGAAAGTGAAATCGTTCACGGACACGTCCCGATGACTTGTCAATTGGCTGAAAATTGAACAAGATAAAAATTACATAACACTTACGAAATGGAATAGCAATGAAAAATATGATAAAGAAAAGAACTTTATAAGGTGTTTTCGATCTTACAAGAATTCTGTTGTTCGTGTATGCCATGGTAGAAGGCCGTAGGTCGATAGGGCGGGACCGCAAACGAATACGAGATCGGGATCCGGTGTGTCTTCCAGTCGTAGCTTGTCATTCAAAAGCTTCGCATCAATTTCTTCCGTCTTCAAGAGGCCAACAATTACGGCTCGGGATAAATTCTTTGCTAATGTAACTATCTCGCCTTTGCCATCTGCCTTCGAGAACAGCTGAACTCTCGTTCGTCTCCTGAAACCTGCAAGTCACAAAAATTTACACGCTCTTTGTAACTAAATGAAATATATATACATTTACTGTATCGTAAGTATTCAAGTAAAAAAAAAGGTTATTTTCTAAAAATTTTGTATCGAACGAAAAATAATGTATTCACTTTCTATAATGAAAAAAAAATGAAAAAAAAATTGCTGTGCGCAGTCATTAAAAAATTAATTATTTTTTCTCTCTAAACATTTTACATCGAACGCTAAATGTTTAATTTCCAATTATTCGATAACGTGTTATTTAACCCTTTGTGTCACGATGGGGAATAGGGTGTCGCACTTTTTTTCGCTCAGTTTTCAATTTTTTAAAACTATTTTCTTGACATGAAATATCGAGGTTTTATTTTCATAGTCTCAAAATGTATGACTGAAAGGGTTAATGGGATAACTGACATAATCTAACGATACAGCAAGCGAACGGTGGTGACTTAATCCAACTAGGTTATTACCGTTGCAACCGTTCTCGGTAAGTTTCTTCGAAGTTGCGTTAGACTCCCAGTCGATAAGATCGACGAGCTTTGGCCTCGTTCCTTCGATTTCTGCCTTGAAGACATTTCGGTTTCGTTTCAAAAATCCTGCACAGAGAAAAAAAAAACTCATTATATGTGTGTGTGTGTGTGTGTGTGTGTGTTTTTCCAAGTGTTTGGCCTTCATTGATCCATGAAAAGTTTCTTGCCGATAGCTTGGAAATTACATGCTTGGAAACACGTGCACGTGGCTGATAGATAAGACGGTTATCGACGTGCTAATTATTCGAAATTTCATAGTCAACTTGAGTGAAAATAAATTGCCAACGCTCTTTTATATGATAAGGAACAGGTATTTTTTTTGTTTCATTCTACGCACGTAGATGATTGATAATGTCTGTCGGTAAGATAAGAGGCAAAGTGAAATATTTTGCTCGTGCAACGCGGCGGCGTTTGTCGAAAAAGTGACATGACAATGTCCCCGTATAGAATAAACATTTTTGATTATTTAAAAAATTGAAGTGATGGAAGCGAATTTTAGTAAACGTGACTGGTGGTCGACGAAAAGCAAGCTGTCCTCGATGAAAATTGGTTCGGAATTTGTGTGCATAGCCTTATCGAGACAATAGACGAGCGTTCGTAATGGATAAGCTCGTAAGGCGTGTATTTGGCGAAATAGGAAAGGAAAGGAATATGTGCGTCGTCGGTCAACATGAATATAAAAAGAATACAAATGAATCCAGTAGTTACCGTCGTGATCGTAGAAGCTGACGTATGGAATTCCAAGAGCGATAGACCATCCGAGGATGCGGACGAGATCAAGAAAGCTAACACGTTCTCCGTGTCCGATAACGATGCACAAGTGTCGCGGCAATTTTTTTAACCGTCTAGCGCTGCGTTCCAAAATATCATTTTCCTTTTTGATCTCGTAATCGTCGTGGGCGGGCTGCCACTGCCGCCAAAGTTTAAGAGAAAAACGTCGTACCGATGATAAACGACAATTTAGAGCGGTGTAAGCGACGTAACCTGAGTGCGCGAGCGCCAAAATCACGCGGAAAATAATGGTAAACATGTTGCCGGTATACGATACCTCTGCCACGCAGCATAATCGAAAATTCCCCGAGTGTTTATTATTTTATTATGATTTTTAAATTTGCTTGTTCTTTTTAGTTTTTCCGTTGAAAATCCGATCGAACAAAGTTCTCTCTACGTTCGGGCATCGCCGTAGCCTTTATATTTTGTTGGATTATCGGTAATCGGAGCCGGTGATCACGAGGAAGCCGACATAACGCTCATTCTTCTTGAGCAGCTAGATGCCACGATGGGCTTCCCGCAGAAACCTTCGCGACTAGCACTTGGACATTTCTATTTGCATTACTCGATTATCACCAATTTAATCGATATACTCAAGCGTTTTTTAACCAACGAAACGAAATTTTATGTACATTTAACACGACAGTAGCGTGTACGATGGTGGTTTTTAACACGACGAACCTTGCGGATAATCCTTCGTGCCGGATAGGAATCAGCTGCTCGCGGCTTGTCTGGGCTTGTCTCGAGTCCCGAACAGTCTACAGTGGGGATAACACTCCCACGCCCACGTTGTGAGTTTCGAACTTGATGTGTAGCGCCACCTGTCGAATATATTAAAACAAGCGATGATGACGCGGTCTCAGTACTTTGATGGCACGAGATTCAAAATTCCACGTGTGGAAGCGCAAGTCTAGTTTTTTTCTTACGTTAAATAATGTTCTTTATGCACCACTGATTACCAATCGATAGTATACCTACATTTGTACAATCTCTTTTTATTATAATCTTTTTGCATTCTCCTACACCGTATCAATTGGTAGGTAGTGTTCTCGCTTTAGTAGTTATACCCTTTATAAAATATTCACTGCTTCTAACATTATACCATTATAAATCGCGAATGTTATTTGCACTTGAACTTAAAACCAACTCGGCGGTTTTTGGTCGGATTTTGGTCGAACTTTCGGTCGGCAGTTCTGTCAGGGTAGTGAATGAAAGTCGTCTGGATGTATGAAAACTAAATCTGGGACGTATGGATCTAGTACAGTGGCCGAAGGTGAAAAGGGTCTCGATCTTATGCATTAAAAAAATCGTATTTTTTGGTATTTAAATGGAAAATATTGGGTTGGGAGTAAAATAATTTTACGAGACAGATATAATTTTTTACGTTACGAAACGAGGTACAATGTAATTTGCACACTGTTTCCGCATTTATAAAAATTTTGGGCATAGCTTCGGGAAAGAGCGAAGCTACGCTCAAAATTGTACAAGCGCTTTGGACTTGGTACTCAGTAATAGTACTCAAAGTACCGAAAAGTACTTTGATAGTTTAAGTACGAAAATAAGTACTCGTGTACTTGAAGTAATGGACAGCTCTCTAATCTATATAACCTTACTAATTTAGTAACGTAAAATTAAGATATCGATCAAAGACAAGCTGAGATGTGTAAAGCTATTTGTTCCGGTATTTATGGCGCTCGGTGTACGGCACTGGCATGGTCTTTTATACACTGTTATACATCGCGTCATCGACGAGTTTGACCGCAGTCGGTAAGTGTGATTAAAGATAAAAGTTCGAAAGGTGGTCACGAAGCGCTTTGCACGTGCAGCACCTGCACCGGGAGTGTTTTCGCGTGGATTTTTACGCTCGCTAGATGGACACGTGTCGCTGTCGATGGACTCAGTTAGGTACCCGTCACCCGTACTGTGCTACTCTGTACAACGAATTAATACACGCAGAGCCCGACCAAAATTTTCACCATCTTATTATCTATAAATAAAGAATGGAAGGTGACCCAAAGTGTTGGTATTCATTATCGAATTCGACGACGTCCATCAATGCCAGGGATAATGTAAGAAAAAGTCAGTTGCCCAATGTTTAGAGATTATCAGTCCGGCGAAAATAACAAGTTTGTAAAAGTCCGAGCATTGGGTGTCAAAGACACCTCGTCTGTGCTCGGAGGCACAGCTTCCGCTTCTAGGAAACGCAAATAATCTCCCTCTCTTGCTCGAACGTGGGCGAGAGCCCTCTTTTTTTAGCGTACGCACAAATCACGAGACGCTCGACTACGGCGATGGTACGGATACGGTGAATTTCGGCCGGCGCATAAACTCGATCTCTGTATCGTCGATGTGTGTGTGTGTGTGTGTGTGTGTGTGTGTAGATCCGTTGTTTATGGCTCGAATCTGGAACGCTCAACGCTTTCCAGGAACATTGAACATGGGGGTTTTTGCCAAGTTTGTCGCCGTTCTGAGCGGATCGCTAAGAAAAAAACAAAAAAAAAAACAAATTGAAACACCCGGATAGAATGAATTGGAAAGAGTATCTGAGCGCCTCGCGCAAATAATTTTGTTTCTATATTTCCAAGTCTTTGTACCGATTAGACGTAATTACGTTAATCCTATAAACTATGTTGACGACGGCACGTCAACCAACTCGGACGTTGAGAGAATTTTACAGAGTATAATTACAACTCGACCGATAAAACTGGACAGTATAGGAGTACAGACCGAAAGACCGATATGGTTCCTATATTTGTAACTCTTAGTACATAATTAGTCATATGACGGTACACGAATGAACCCAGTCGTTGAGACTCGACCTTATTGACAGAATTCATTTTGACAATGGTTCTCATTTGTACAGGTGAGGCAACTTTCTCAGACTCGGCCGAGCGGTGTCTCGATGGCAATCGCCACCGCCGGACGTCTTCGTCATCGTCTCTTCGTCCTCGGTTCGTTTCGTTTCGTTAGTTCGCCGCTTCGGTCTCCGTCTGTTCGAACATCCCCGACCAAACGAATACGCGCAGTAGCGACGGGTGCGCGCCAGTGTCGACATCGTCGTAGCTGCCCCGTTATCGTTCGCAGCTCAAAAACCACACACACACACACACACACACACACACACACACACACACACACACACACACACCTAGTGGACGATCGAGAATAGTACTCCTGTCAACGGGGTCACCGATACCGGCAAACAAGAAAATAGTCCGATAAAACGAAAAACTAAGTCGACAGCAGAGAAACAAGAAAACAACGGAAAATTGTCACCAAAGACGTCGACACATAAAACACGAGTTGTGAATAGCAATTGGATTACGATGAGCTCGAGGACGTTCGATGGGTAAGAAAAAAATATTTCTAACGGATCCAACGTGTAAAAGAACGAAAGCGACATACGAGTACATATAAAAATAGCCTACTTTTCTACCAATAGTTATGAGGGGGAAAAAAAAAAAAAAAAAAAAAAAAAAAAAAGATGAAGCAAACAAGTAAAGAAGACGCGCTTTCCGATGCCTCGTGTGGGTGTCTCGTTCCGTATGTGTATCAGTATATCTTCCGGCGGGTCACTCGTGCGTGAAAGATCCAGCTCGTGAGGATTCCACTTCCAGGAAGCCCCCAATACTCACGATCACGAACCGGTTATTCTCTGTGGCGGTGTCTCGCCCCGGCGATTCCAGCTCGCATCGGATTTCATTCGCTTACTGTCGATCTCGCATAACTTTATTTTCGACATTTCCTATGATGGAGATGGTCGGTTTTTTTTATTCTCCCGACATCAGCACGAGCGATTTGAGGTAGTTTCGGTTTTGGATAATAACCACCCAGGCACTCCAAGTTAAATCTCATACCGCGTTGGCTAATTTCACACCATCGCGTGTCCGTTAACGCTTTTCACAGCGAGAGACGCTTCGTCTCATTTCCAAAACCGGGACGCCTGACCCACATTCGGAGCTCCCCTTACGAAAGAAGAAGCCCGGTAACTATTTTAAAAATCCCTCCTAAGATTGGTAGAGCCCGTTATGTGGTGTTAAAAAAAAAAAGAAAAAAAAAAAGAGGCGAACAAGTCATCTCGTTAATGCAATCGTCACCGGTCGATGTATTTATAAACAATATATATTTCATTAAAGTATCTTTAATATTTTTGCAAATTTTTATTCAATCATTCGGCCCTTATTTTGAATTTGATGTCTCTCAAATGACTCGATGTCACTCAATCTTCCGGAAACTAGCGTCCCATAAATATTCGTTCTTTCTTAAACATATGGTGACTGGCGGTAAGGGAAAACCGGCAAAAGTCAGGGAAAAAAGTAAATTGTCGCCGAATCTTCTATAAATAAATGAGGAGTACATAATTAATTTTTTTTTTTGTTTTTTATACAAGTCGTTAGAAATTTGTCGAGGGCAAAGTTTTGATTGGTCAGTGAAAAGTGAAGGAATTTTTTGCCGGTGGAACAAACGGCCACCATAAAGTTAAAGTTTAGAGAATTCGGCCTTTACAAGAGCCAACGTGCCGCGAACCAACGAATTTTCATTGAATCGGAGGAGGTGTTATTAATGTGGGAAAAAAAAAAAAAAAAAAAAAAAAAGATGAAGACAATTAGCCGAGTAGACCTTCGAATCGTATGCTTTCGTACCCTCGACAGTCACCGGTTTCTCGTCCCTGCCGATGTCAATGTCCTTTGGACGAGAATCGATCGGGGATATATAGCGATAAATTGTTGATTGCCACGTGTCGTTGCCACTCTCGTCTCCGGCTCGCGTCTCTCTTCGCTAACATGAGCTTCTTCTCGCCTACCTACCAACAGACTATTTTTAAACACTCGCCACTACGCATCCGACCGGAGACTCGAGCTTTCCCTCGCGCAATTCCCTCTCGCCAAAAGTCAGAAACTCCCGAATCACTTCAATCGTTATCAATGATAACGCCCGACTAATATCGGAGCAACACTACTGTGCACTGTGTCTTTACAAACACGGAATAGATTCTTCAGGTTATAAATCGAGGGGGAATGTATTTTTTTTTTGTTAAATATATATTATATTTATAAATGGCTTTAAAGGAATTATTAATACGCAGATACCTCGGATTAAAAATATTATGATCGATCGCTAAACATGTGGATTAATTAAGGTCGTTGGATCGATCTCAATAATGTTTGCCTATGAAAATAAGAATAGATTTCCATCGATTAATGACAAATATTTGAAATTTAAAAGATTTTTATTAGGCATAACGACCAACAAACTTCGATAGTTAAATTTTTGTTATTTATTTATTGGCCTTGAGTGGAAATCGGCACGATTTTCCAACGATCTGGAACAATCGATACGTAAGAGTTAAAAAGAAGAAGAAAAAAAAAAAGAAATAATGGTAGAAGAAGAATTGGCGAGTTGTCGAGTGCGGGGTTACTAAAAATAAAATAATCGTAAGGATTTTATACGGGCGTGCTCGAGGCGCGGGTCAGCCGGCTCTAAAATTAGCAACGCTTCGCGTATCTACCTAAATACATTTCTATGTGCTATAGAGAACGTTGGCTGGGCTCCTGCCTGCGGGCGCAACTTCATTTTCTTCGTTTTCTTCGTTTTCCTCTTCTTCTACCTCCACATTTGCTGTCTGAGCACGCTCAACTATCTCGCTTTGTGCTTGTCCGCGTGATACGAGTCTTAAAGTCGTTTTCCTAGAGATCGAGAACGACCATCGTAAATTCGACGACGTTACGGAAAATTTGACGATAGAACGAAAAAACTACAATCGGCTTCTCCCATTTCTTCGAAAATTATTAATGCTCCACTAATGATTTCATTAGAAATCTAACACATTAATAATCAATTAGAAATATTTTTAAGTCATCGTCAAACTAACTCGCGATCGGTTTTCGACCGATTGTAAAATTTTCCGATGTCTCACGTAAACGACGCAAAGAAAAAAAATTATTTTTCCAACAGGCAACAAAGCCCGCTGTGTAGTTTTCCATTGCCTTGAATTCGTCCATCGATCAGTCCAAGTCCAAATAAACCGGACGACCCTCAACGTTTTTACCCTCTTGACCTGTACGTGTAGGTATATGTATTTATATCCTCGCAACACGTGTTTATTACACGAGGATATTATTACGAGCCGTTGGGGAAGAAAAAAAAAAAAAAAAAAAAAAAAAAAAGTGACCTTGCCTCGAGAGTCGGCCGCCAGATTTCCTTAAAAGGCTCACGATGCTGTAAGAACGTCAAAGATCGTAACGATTCGAAAGATGACTGACCACTCGCCGCAATGGTGATGTGGGTTAACCCCGAGTCGCTCGTCGAGTGTACCATACTTCGATAAAATTGTGGTCAGTCACGTCGAGAATGAACTCGGTTTTGCCAGTGGTCACCAGTCCTCGATCGTCGTTGCCCGAGATCTGTTACCATCGCTGTTACGTTGCATCGCTTTTAATTTTCCAGTTCATCGTACAGTTATTTGGGTTAGTTGGATCGGTGCCTGATCGAGAGTTATTATTAAACTGAGCAACGACGCATTTTTTTTATTTTTTATTTTTTTATTTTTTATTTTTTATTTTTTATCATTATCAATTTATCGACAAATTTGAAGAAAAATTCGATGGAATTCCATAAAGATTTTCATTAATTATTTTATTGGCATATTTTAATGCAAATGTAAATTCTTCTGTGAACAAATATCTTTTTTCTTTGATATAAAATCTGATCCATCATTTTTGAAGAAAATAAATAAATAAATAAATAAATAATTTGATTAGTCGCGGTAAGGAATTAATTTAATTTTTTTTTTTTTTTTTTTTTTTTTCTACATAATGCAATGTCTTTTTTAGCCTATGTAGTGGGTTCAAAGGCGAAAACTCTCGAAAATTAATGACTCATGGCTCTTGTACCCTTTTAATTATACCTACTGGAGTGTTTTCGAGAATCCGAGACGTTCGACGAGTCTCCTGATCACTGACGACCCGAATAACTTGAAACATTTTCGAAAATATTTTCCAAAGTATTATGTATTTTATCATATATTTATATTTTATATTTATAATACGCAATAACGCCGAGCGACAAAAGTATATTCCAAGAAAAATCAAAATTATAATTGGCGCGATATTTTTTTGTTTGTTCAATGGTTCCGTATCGTGATGTAGCAGACATAAATTCTCGCTCGCGCTCGAAGAACGTTGTAATACTAACGTTGCAGAATGCAACTTACGGCAACGCCACCAGTGTTAAGGAGGCCTCGTTCGACAAACGTTTGTGACTCATGTGCCCGGCGCTTTGGCGATAGAGCATGCAGAAAAACGCTTACGTCGAATGCCGGAAGGACTAATGGGAGTAGAATTAACAGCAATAGCGAAATAATTTCAAACATTTATTTTTCGTTAATGGCATTCTTAAATTCAACGAGTATCTCGAAATAACAACATTAAATCTTCACTGTGCTTTTTTCACAAAGCAAATTTTGCGTATGTCGGTGTACTTCATAAAGGTCAAATACATTTGTGTTTGGGTGCATACTTGACAGATTTTTTGATTTTTTTTTTTTTTTTTTTTTTTTTTTTTTTACACAAATTGAATCTCAGATTTTTCATTTTATATTATGCAATTAATGTTATTGTTATCAGTAATGAGCAATTTTCATTATAGCAATCTGGAGTCTGCGGGACCGGGTGAGTTTTTTTTTCTTTTATATATATTAATTTTTTCTTTCTTACAAAGTACATGCGAGATTTATTGCTGTTAACATTTATTCCGGGCCAACTTTCACAAACAAGAATACAGAATAGAATTATAAATGTTCGCTGTTGCGCAAAAGACAATTTCACCACGACTCAGGTTTATTTGGCATATTAATCGCGTGCGCGATTTCAGGATTTTGTCCAGTTCCACCCCCACCACCTCCTCCACCGGTTCCTGGTCAAGTGCCAGCCTTGAAGATAAACAACACTGTTGAGGTAAGAAAAAATCGTGGGATTAAGTACGAGCTCGACCGTCGTTACGATCAGGTCGTAAACTTTTCTCGCTATTATCTTTTCTTTTTCTTCATCGGGCTTTATTTTTTTTTTTTCCTCCTCGGTTCTACAATAATCAAAAGTTTGAGATTTTAAAGACATCTTCGTAGAAAAACTATCACCTATCAATCAGGTTGTTATGAAAAGTTTGAAGTGACGTTTTTGCGGATACAATGTTTTTGTTTTTTTTTTTTTTTAATTTTTCTTTTTTCTTTGCAAAACTACGGTATGGTAAGTGCAGACAAACGAACGTGACTACGTGAACTGTGTTGTTACAGGTGGCGATATAACATGTGCTCATATAGCACAGGACTATCAAAATATTAAAAAATTCGTCGATACAATTTGAAATGAAAGAAAAAAAAAAAAAAAAAAAAAAAAAAATGATTTTACTTATTATCGTTTCGTGAATCAGTGATAAGTGAGTCAGGGGGAAAAATGCGAGGCATTGCATTACAAGCGTGGCTTAGTATAACGTCTTTTCAGCAGAAATTTATTCGAGCGTGCGAACGAATTTTTTCGTTTCAATGAAATTTTATTCGTTTTCGGAAAATGCTGAAATTTGAGTTATGTTGTGAAATTCACTTCTCAAATTGAAATATGTTATTAAGGCGTCAGTGCCAAGGCGGCCACTGGCGAACAATAACAACAACAACAACAACAACAACAACAACAACAGCAACAACAACAATAATCCTTACGAGCCACCAGCTGCGATACAGAACGCGATGATGACAAAGGACAAGAAACCCTTCACTTATACCCCAGGTATGGGTGGCAAATTGGATCTATCGCAGATTCGTAGTCCGAGGATGGCGAGGAGAGTCGCAAAGAACGCAAACGACGAGGGTATCGAGGGCCCGCCGAAGTCTTCGTTAGCTGCAGAACCGAGACCGCTATCTGCCGCGCCGAATCTTTACGTACAACCACAGGTGGCCGTGCCAGTTTTTCCTACAAACATGCCACCTCAGCTTTCGGCCAACAGAGCCGCCGCAGCGCCGGCTGCTCGGGTTCCAACGAATGGTGGGTTTCATCCAATTATTGAGTTTCTCAATAATTTAATCATAGAGTCGTTGAGTAGCATTGCCGATTTATTGAATTGTATTAAATTATAGCATTATTGAGTTGTTGAATTATTTAATCGCCGAGTTGCTCACAGAGTTGGGCAAAGTACCGAAAAGTACTTAAAGTACAAAGTACTTTTTCGAAAGAGGCGCAGGAAATTTCGTTCCACGAGTACGAAATTTAGAGAGGAATTTTCAAATCAAACGGCCCTGCTCAGAGCCAACATATTTTTCAAAACGTCTAAACTCTTTGTTTGAAATCCTTGGTAACAGACTAATCGACTGGACTACGACGACTGAACTGAGTGGAGGTCGACTGGACTGGTATAACTAAATCTAGGACGTATGGAACTAGTACAGTGGCCGAAAGTGAGAAAGGCCTTAATTTTATGCATTAAAAATTGTATTTTTTTTGGATTTAAATGGAAAATATTGGGTTTCGCAGTAAAATAATTGCCATATTGGTCATCGGCGGGGAAAAAATACGTCGAAATACGTGGCAGTTATGCTCAAAATTGTACAAGTTCTTTGGTCTTTGTACTCAATAATAGTACTTAACGTATCGAAAAGTACTTTGATACTTTAACTACCAAATAAGTACTGCCCAGCTCTGATTGCTCACTTAGTAAAGCATGAAATAATTTACTTATCGTCCCATTCGGTCATTGAATAATAAAATTCCAGCACAAATAAACTGCAGCAATTAACACATATGTCAGTTTGATACCTCCATATGTAAAGGAAAAAAATGACGTAACAATCCGGGAATAAATCATGATTCGGATCTGTTTGATCATGTTTGATCGGATAAGAGAAATCGGCAGATCTGATGATATATATGTACATATCTAACCAGATATGTCCGACCATACTTGGACAGATCTGATCGGATGTAGTCACATCTACCAAGACATCATTCTGGCGACCATAGATAGAGATCTAATCGGATATTGTCATATCTGACAAGACATTCTCGCGAAAAAAAATGAAAGATACATTTTATTGATGGGCTTTGAAGTGAAACAATTTTTTTCGGGGGAAAACCTGTATTTTTAATAGAATGTGTGCAAATAAAAAAAAAAGAAAAAGAAAAAGAAAAAGTAAATAAAAGTACTCGATGGGATTCTAACTCATGCTTAACCAGACCGCTTACCTCTCGGTTACAATTTCAATTGGAATTTGGAAAATATTTATTCACATTAATCGATACACTACATATGTTTATGTATGGGTGATTGCTAACCTCAGCTCGCAGGCTATAAAAAGGTTTTAAAAGGTAGAATCATAAGTGGCGGAGGATGTTATGTTAGATAGAGGTGGGGACAGAGGGGCAAAAAATTATTTAAAAAAAAAAAAAAACTGTCAAAATAACAAGTACATATATGCGATGCTTGATTGAAATATTATACGTTCTGTCCCTGGCAAGTTGACGGACGGCTGCTTTTAGAGAAAAAAAACTAAAAAACGGACATACCCGTTGTGGAACGAAACGGACCGCAAAAACGGTTAAACGGACCGTACGTTTTTGGATTGGTCCTTTTTCGGTTGTGAAAACTGAGGAAGGACCGAACGTTTTTTTAATTAAAATTGTTGGCTAGGATTTTTAATTTTTATTTGTTTTGCTTTTAATTCTGTTTTTAATGAAAGGAC
>OY998235.1:24649506-24679506 GCA_963922035.1 Amblyjoppa proteus
TATGCCCGAAGACCGCAATTTTTTGGCTCTATCGATCAGTTGTTCATGAAACCAATAATGGATTAAATTAATTTTTTAATTGGATCGTTGAATTATTTGACTGTACTGTTTGTTACATTACGAGTATAATATGTCCCTCCAGGATCGTCCAACGCGGCCCTCCCTCCCCACAAATTCAGCAACAGGGCGAACCCGGCCCCGTGCAGTCCCGTTCTTTCCGCGTACTCCAGAAGATCACGGACACCGACGCACCGGACGAAGTTGACGGCGAACAGTTACGCAAGCTTCAACTCACCGAGGATGATAAGATACTTATGAACAAATTTAAAGAACAAGGTAGGCAATGGGTGGACTCGTGCACGGATGAAACGTCTCGCGGCTGGTAACAACATGCTCATCTCGAAGGATCATTTGACCATAATTTCTTAGTGGACGGCGACGGGACTTATCTTCATCACGAAGAAGATCCGAGATATCGAGGTGCCGCTATACCGTCTCGGGCTTTCAGACTCTTGCAGAACATGACTGACTCGGGGGAAGTTATGACAACTGCGAATGGCGAGTAGAAAGCCTTATTAAAAAATTTATTTTACGAGTATTTTTATTTGTACAAATGAAAAACAAATTGTTGATCGGCAATTGGTTATCGTTGTTTTAAAAAATAACTTTATTTGTGCGGTATGGATAACTCTAATAATTTATGCTATTTTCCCAGCTCCCAGAATACCGAGTGCGATCAACAAGAGACAGAACAGAAATTCTCGAACATTTGGTAAGCTCTCTTCACGATCTGAAACTTTCATTCTAAGTAAAAAAAGTGTTGTTCTAATCAAAAATGTGTGTGTGTGTGTGTGTTTTTTTTGTTGTGAATTCTCAGAAGAATCCCAGGCCAATTTGCCGGCAAGCGAGCAACAAGCGCCGGAGCCGAAGAAATACACCGGAAGTGCGATACCCTCGAGATCTTTTAGGATACTCCAAGCCATGACGTCGCCCGAGAGTATCGGTGAGTCCAAGCTCGCTTGCTAATTGATCCTTCAGGCTCGAATCAGCCCGCGGACAAGTTATTCGTTGAAAGAACATCTTATTAGCTTCAATTTTTTTTTTTCTGCTCAACAAAAATTATGCCACCGATTATTTATTTTTTACCGTTCAATAATCAATCAAATGACATGCAGCTTTCTCACCTTACGACTTCATTAACTATCAGTAATATTTATCAATTCCTTTCTTTCCAATAACTAATGAAAATATGTGTTACAATTTCGAACCAAACCGAGAAAAAAAAAGTTCTGCAATCGAATTATCGAATGGTGGCGATGATACGCTAGTGTACGTATGACTTCGCTGGAACGTCCTCCGAATCCTGTGTTCACAGGAATGACGGAAAAAAAAAGCCAATTTTGTGCTGGTTTCATACGCGGTATGAAATTTATTTTTACACCTTGAAAATGTAGCTTCTGTACTTTTTTACGCGACAAAGTGCAAAGTGTGTAATAAAGCAAAACAATTTAAAGGGGTGGGGATTAGAAAAAAAGTGATTCTGCGGAGTAAGTTTGGGCAAACTGGTGCAAAGAGTGAAAAACACGGAATATATATCGGTCACTCGATGGATATGCGTTGCATGTTTTATTTAATTTAATAATACCACGTACTCAATGTAATAACGTAAATCGTACGTATTATCTTTATTCATATCAGACAGTTTTATCAGCGTATGCATTTGATAGCAAAAAATGTATATTTACATTGCGAAAGAACGTGGCATGGAATTATTAGCACTCAAAGATGCGACAAGACCGCAGATTTACATTAACTCGGAATAAATATATAAATGAAGAAACTCTATGTCTATAAATCTACCAGACTTTACTGTATTTCACTGTCGTCGATTATTATTCTGTATAATTTTACCTGTCCGAACTTTCCTCTGAACACAGGATCGAACGTTCGGCGCGTGGCTAAATGTCTCGTTCGCTTTAACTCTGGAGAATCGTCGGTTTTCCCTCGATTTATCAAATAATCTATAAGGGGACCAGATAGTGCAGGAATTAAAAAATCAACGATCAAAGTTGAAAATTATATTAAGTTTTTTTTTGTATCCCTCACAATGGTCAAAGGGTCGATCAACGACGATAGAGTTTCAAATGAGATCGTTTCGAACGAACACTTTGTCGCACATCAAAAGCAAACGATAATGAAAATATAAACAAAACAAAAAACGGATCTCGAAGCAAGAAAACGGCGAAAAAACTTGGACGATTATGGTCGGAGATAGTAGTCGGTTAAGATAATTAAAAGAAAAACAAAAAAAAAAAACCATTGTGTCTGAATGCAATGTGCTGTTTGTTGTAGCGAAGCAAGAAAATCGTCAAGCTGTAATCATCTGTCGAACCGAGACTAGCATGCACCCGGGCAATCAGCAGCCGGGCGTTTTTGTATCATCATCTTTTCCTCACGATAGTGCCCCACGGTCGCTAGCCGAACAATCTCAACTTCAATCCCAATATCATACGTTGGAATTGCCATCGGCTCAATCGCAAACTTCGCAATCGCATTATTCACAATCGTCAGAAATATCATTGTCACAATTACGACA
Organism: Amblyjoppa proteus; assembly: GCA_963922035.1. NCBI lineage: Eukaryota > Metazoa > Arthropoda > Insecta > Hymenoptera > Ichneumonidae > Amblyjoppa > Amblyjoppa proteus. Next base: position 24,652,103 of record OY998235.1, read on the forward strand.
ATACGAAACGCAATCGCATGAGTTGATATCGGAAAGGTTGGAATCGTTGGAACCTCAAATTAAATGGTCGCAGATGCAGCCGTCAGAAATCCAATTTGCGCATCTGCAATTTTCACAATCGCGAACATCACAATCGCAAGCATCACGATCGCAAGCATCACGATCGCAAGCATCACGATCGCAAGCATCACGATCGCAAGCATCACGATCGCAAGCATCACGATCGCAAGCATCACGATCGCAAGCATCACGATCGCAAGCATCACGATCGCAAGCATCACGATCGCAAGCATCACGATCGCAAGCATCACGATCGCAAGCATCACGATCGCAAGCATCACGATCGCAAGCATCACGATCGCAAGCATCACGATCGCAAGCATCACGATCGCAAGCATCACGATCGCAAGCATCACGATCGCAAGCATCACGATCGCAAGCATCACGCTTACAAACAACCCGATTACAAACACCGCAATTATATACACCGCAATTACAAACACTGCAATTGCTACCGCGGCCTCCGCCCTTCTGGCAGCATCCTGATGGTAGTTCCTGGTGGGGTTATTGTCCTCTTCATTATCCACAACCCCTGCACGCAAGAACGTCGCTTTTGTCATTATTATCATCATCATCGTCATCATCACCATCACCATCGACGAGAGCGAAGTACAATCCACCGATACCGCAACACATATCGCCAGTGCCATACGAGAATTACGCTTATTATACCGGCTGTCGTCATCATCATCATCATCATCATCGTCAAGACAGAAACGCTTTTGCCTATTATCATCCATTTTACGATGAGCGTTTGTACACTGCTGTAACCGCCACTGCAACTTGTGCCACAAATGCGAATGGTATTCCTTCGTCCGACGCTGGTACGTTGCAACTATGCACGGATTTGTCATCTTCATCTTCATCTTCATCTTCATCTTCATCTTCACCCTCACCCTCACCCTCACCCTCACCCTCACCCTCACCCTCACCCTCACCCTCACCCTCACCCTCACCCTCACCCTCACCCTCACCCTCACCCTCACCCTCACCCTCACCCTCACCCTCACCCTCACCCTCACCCTCACCCTCACCCTCACCCTCACCCTCACCCTCACCCTCACCCTCATCCTCATCCTCATCCTCACCCTCACCCTCATCCTCATCCTCATCCTCATCCTCATCCTCATCCTCATCCTCATCCTCATCCTCATCTTCTTCTTCCTCTTCTTCTTCTTCTTCTTCTTCTTCCTCTTCTTCTTCTTTTTCTTCTTCTTCGTGTTCTTCTTCTTTGAACGAGGGAACACTCGCAGATGTATCGAACGTGCTTGTTACTGAAGATTGTGCCTCTTCTTGTAAACTTCTCGCATCTACGCCTTCTACGATTCTTCATCGAGCGAGTGCGTCGTGTCCTGTGCCAGTTTTCATTCATGAGCCAACGAAAAAATTGCTTGGCTACGATAGCAATTGCAATCCTTGTTTAGAAAGAGCGGAGCGCAGCTGTACGGCGGAGACGTCGATCTTCAGATGTCCGCCGGTATTCGTGCAGAACCCGGCGAGTACTCCACAAGGATTGCCGGTATTTAGAGATGTTAATGCTTGGACAAGAGATCGTGAACAGGGTACGCGAGACAATTTGATCAGCAAGGATCCGGCTTTGACGGAACCGGGACCACCTCCTTGGATCCAGAATATCGAAAATTCTTTGTGCGTGGATGATAACGGGACCGAAATCGTTGGAAAGGTAAAACAGGCAGGGTCTTCAGTGGAACAGTGCATTGAAGTAGGGTGGAACTTGGATGGCACCATTGGGATCCAGGATAAATCGATGACGCGTCAGTTCGATGAAGGCCTTAACGGGTTGAAACAGAAGGGTACGGAAATAGATGCCGCTAGATATCTCCCGTCTGATCACCATTCGGAAATGGAAAAGCAAAGATGCAACGGGAACAATGATATAGCAAATCGAGTCGATAAAAAATTCGAAGACGAAAAGCCAATGTGGAATACGAAAAATATTGATCGAAATCGAATTGACAAGAAATTCGAAGACGAGAAGCCACAGCGGAATGGAAGCAATGTTGAAAATTTGAAAGTGGAAAATCCAAGATGGAACAGAAGCAGCACGGTGGCGAGTCGAGATGATCGGGACTCGGATATCGTGGAGCAAAGATGGAACAGGATCGACAACGCTTCCAGGAATCTAAACGAAGTCGCTCCATCGATCCCAATGAATATCTTACACGACGAACGAAACGTGAATGAGTCACCGGTTGTCGATAAAGTCAAGAATGACAATGGTCAATTCTTCGATCGTTCCGAGGATACGAACCCTTCGGACTCGGAAATCGATACCTCCTCGAACGATTCTAGCGTCGATCCCGAACCAGTTTGCAACGAAAATGCAACAAACACGGAGGATGAGAGTGACTCCGAATCCGACAGCGATGACTCGGACTCATATTTGGCTTACTCAACAGGACTGAATTCTCACGATAAATTAGTTAGGCCATCGAACAACAGCACTGCCATTAAAATTTGTGCCGATAAAGCGTTGAAAAAATCGCAAACGTCTATAACGAGCTCCGAGGACGATTTCGAGGAAAGATCCTTGGCAATGTTGGACATATTGAATGCCACAGATTGCGAATCCTGCGTTGAGGAGGACGACGAAATTATGGAAGTTGCGAAAATCGAAGAGGAACATGACACGAATTTGGGTAATTTGAAAGTTGACGATATTGCGTCGCATCGCTTGAGCGTCATCCCCGAAGATGGTGAACAAAACTACCGTGTCGGGGCTTCGCCGAATACGATAGGGTCGGACGGTTGGCAAAACGTTGCCGAAGATTGCAACGCCGATTTGACGACGGTCAGCATTAGTCTTCCGTTGAGATTCCGATTTTCTGTTATGGAAAACGAGGGAGACGTCACCACTGTGATTGTCGGCAACAGCAACGTAAAAACTGAGACATCTGTCAAGGGCGAAGATACCGATGAGGTTTGTGTGAAGTTGAAACTCGCCGATGACGCCGATACGAGCGCAGACTTCACACTGAGAAGGAATGTGTTACGGGAAATTGAAATGAGAGAACCGAACGTATGCGAGGAAAAGGATGAGATCGACTTGATGGAGACGGAAGATAAGACTTTTATCGGAATTATTTCGGGTGGAAAAGAGGAAAAATCACGAAACGAAGAAGCCGAAGAAAGCAATATAATCTCGCGTTCGAACTTGAAAACTCTGGTTGCCCAGGACGACTGCATCGATTTCTGGGAGACTATAACGTTCGGTCGGGTATCTCCGGACTTGAGTTATAATTCCAAGAAAGATAGTGACAGAATTGACTATTTTTCATGGAGAGAAACGGGCCTCAAGGATGACGAAGAAAAAGAAGAAGAAGAAGAGGATGAAAAGAAGAATTCAATTGATGTAGAAAATATCAAGGGCGAATTAATTCCAACTCTCAAAATCGATGACTTGAGGTCCTGTGAAGAGGAAGAGGAAGAAGAAGCAGATAAAGAGGAAGAGGAAGAAGAAGCACATAAAGAGGAAGAGGAAGAAGAAGCAGATATAGAGGAAGAGGAAGAAGAAGCAGATAAAGAGGAAGAGGAAGAGGAAGAGGAAGAGGAAGAGGAAGAGGAAGCGAAAGATACGGCGCCGGAAGAAGGAACTCTTGAAATGTCGAGAGAAAATGAGGACAAAACGTCTCGAAAAAATGATTCGACTCCGCTGTTCGAGCTGACGGAGGCAAAGAACGACGACACAGAGGAATTGAACGGTCATTCTAACTTGGAAAATTCTAAGCATCTTTTGAGCATTCAAAATTCTCGCGACGAAACTGACGATGAGGACAGCGGTGTCACTTCTGACATGAGCAGATTGATATCCGAAGTCGACACGGATTCCGAGTGTGGACCAACGAGGAAGGTAAACAGTTACAAGCGAACGCAGACCCACTCGCGACTCTTCAGGCTCTTGAGTAGAGAAGACGAGCCTCAAGGGTCCGAAGAAATTCCGAACAACACTTCAGCGCGTCGAGATCGGTTGAATCTGCCACTTAAGAGTTCGGGTTTCAGCTACGATGAGAGTCATCATTGCTCAAATTATTCCAGTGGTCTGACATCGCCGGACTACTCGCCGATTTACGAAGGCACCTGGCGACGACTTCACGGCGACGAAAAACCTAACAGTTCTGGGGGACCCGACAACGATTATGAACCGTCAAAAAATCGAAAAGATCCGTACTTTGAGAATTGGAAAAAAGCCGTTACCGAAAACAAGATTGAGGATGAAAAAAGTGCTTCCTCTAACGCATTAAAAATTGTCGATTGCGGCACTGTCAGCGCATTGCCAAACTGGAGATTCAGGACTAATGTACTGTGTCCGAGGATAAAGAGCACGAAAAATGTGCCGAGAACGATTCGAAATAATCGTTCTGGCAAACCAGTGATCTCGAGTTCTACTACCTTCAACTCCGTTGGCAAAAGCAACGATAACGCTTTTTTAACGAACTATTGTTAAATCCTTCTTTTCTTTATGTTTATATTATAATCGAGACTAGTCAATTGGCGATGTGACGAGCAGCTTAAAGAGTAACGAGTCAAGAAGAAATGAGCATACATATATATAAAGATACGATGATGAAAAGCCAATGATAAAAATGAATTTTTTTTAAACATGAAGAAACATTCTCGAAAAAGTTCATTTCCTGTCAAATTTATTGACGTCGAATAATAATGAAGAGAAAAATGAATATATTCAAGAGGCAATATATATATTATATGGACCAAAGCGTCAAAAAAATCTCAATGATAAACATTACTCGAATAAATCTGAAGAAGTGTAAACATTTTTTTAACAACGCAGAAGATCGGTTGATCGGAGGCAAATCGAAACGAAAAATAAAAAAAAAGAATAACGATGACGTCTGCAAGACTAACGAAAATTCTTCGGCAAGACCGTTGCTGCGGGACGTGTACACGAGGCCTGCGTGATCTTTTTTTTCGTCCATCGGTACATATTGTTTTTTATATATTTTTTTCATTAAAAAAAAAAAAAAAAAAAACAACGATATTTCTTTTTTTCGTGCGTGTGCCGGCCGTTGTTATTCGACGTTCTCGAGCCTCGAACGCCGGATCTCAGCGTGGGGCGAATATTCGTTATAACAATTGTCAATCGACAATTCTCATTTAATAAGACCCTCTCATCTGTGAAAACTGCGTCGATCGTCAATGACGAGAAAACTATGAATTTTTTCAGACCAATCTTTTCTTCGTTTCATTACAATTTATTTACCATACAGGAAGTTTTACTGTAATTACGGTTAAAAATGTGGTCTAACGATTAACACGGTGGTCTGCATGAGACTACGTGCATGAGACGGTTAATAACTCGTCACTGACGCATCTCGCTCAATTTATTAATCGCTCTCATAATTACCTATATAATTATATCATTCATTCGTGTAAATAATTTCCTAAATATCAGTATTTTATATCAATTTTTTTTTTTTTTTTTTTTTTTTTTTTTTTTTTTATCGCTCGAGTGACCGAATTAAGTGTAGCCCAAATATTTCTCTGCAACATCAATATTTTTTTTCTAATTAAATTAATTTTTTAGGGAACAAAATATGAATGTTGTCAATTAAATGTTTATTTAATTCTTTCCAGGCCCGGATCAGACCGATTACTGAGAGACAAAGGGTTTCAGGGAACGTGGCATTATCAGTTCGTTTGTGCGTTTGCGTGTTTATTTCTTTCCATCATCTCTCTTCCTTCCTTTTTTTTTTTCTATACTATTTTGTTACACGAATATTGTCCAAAGCGAAGAAACAAAAAAAAAGTAAGGAAGACTATCATTTTCATTGATATATCGTGCAATGGTAAAAAAAAAAAAAAAAAAAAAAAAAAATCAAGAAAGAAAAGAAACAAAGAAAAAAAAAATCCGCACACTTCGTAAATTACGGGTTACACTGTTTATAAAGTATTCTAAGCCGTTGGCCTGCTGGTAGATTTATCTTCGCTTTCTCATAGTATCGGCGCGTCCGCGAGGAAATTATATTCACTTTATGCGAGTTTATGATTATTATGAAGATGATGATGATGATGTTACATTATTTTTGTGCTCGAGTCTTGCTGCTATAGTTTCACCTGACAATGGAACTTCTTTCGATAAAAAAACATTATTACCGGTGGTCTTGATAAATAATATTAATCTCATTAAACACTCAAGATTAAACTTTTAAACGAACAAAATTGTAAAAATATAGGTATATTGGACGACAGAACGAAGTTCCACCGTCGAAAATTACACCTATAATCATTGTTGTTAACTCGAAATACATGTAAGCCATGTAAAATAAATTATTTATGAAGCTTAACACGTCCTCTTGGGTTTTAAATGACTCCTTAATCGAGGTCCGAAGTTATGTGCGAAATGATAAAATATAAAAAATACAAGATTTTTTAATGTTGATGAAGAAACAATGAATTCAAGTTCTCAGTACATTCTCCTCCTCGAGCGGACATTATTCTCCAAGGAAAATAGTGTCCGCTCTCATTAACGCTTGAATACAGAGATTTGCAAATTATACTGTAATATAAATATTTCTTTTGTGAAGAAGATAACCGACAATCGTCCATGCTGCGACGTCCCATAGTGCAGCAATAGTTTTCCACGTGTGGCTCTCCATCGCACCGTATGTCCAGTGAAATGGAAATAGTTTGTAACACATTTGGTGACCCATGTACATCACTAGGGCGTTCATACCTAAAATTATTGGCACATATCGATTATTGTCGGTTGTAATATTTAAAAAAAGGCATAAATAAAATACCTGGAATTCGGAAAGGACCACCATCCCAGATCGACTTTACGTCGATAAGAAAATAACATATAGAGAGCAGTGTCTGTGCGAACGAAGTTGTCAGTAGAACAAAAGACAAAGACCTGAAATAAACAATCAAAATTTGATATATATATATATATATATATATATATATCAAATGTTTCAAAAATTGCAAAAATTGCACCGAATCTTTTTTCGGGCAAAAGCATACCACAAATTTTTGTTGACTGGAATAATATTGGTAAAATGTAGAACCGCGCCGAGACAACCGCACAACAAAGCCAAAATGAGCCACCTGACGATACGCTGTGGGCAGCCTCTGTGAACCTTGAAAATTTTTCCCGCCTGAACGCCGAGGAATGCTTGAAATATCGAGGTCAAACAACCTGAAAAAATAATACTAATAATTCCCGCTTGTCGTGTTACATTGATTATTATTTAATTTGGATCGATAGAGGTGCTTTCAGTTGTGGAGATATTACCAAGAATGCCTTCGGGATCGAAAGGTCCGGATCCATAAACTTGAACAATTGTCGGGGATCGAAAAATATGATTTGCTCCCAGAATAATTCTATCGATGTAACCGGCCGCACCGCCTGTGCAATTGAAGTACTTTCCATCGTCGTGCCGTCCTCCGGGTCCGAGGTATCCTCTGTTGTGTTATTAACAGTTATCCGAAGTGGAATATAAAAATTGTTGTGTTGGTTAAAAAGAGACGTTAATATAACATACGTGGGGCAGCCGGGAACCGGCAAGTAAAACGTGATGCCGCAGTGAATGGCGACGATAACGATAATGACGAACCATTGTGGCAGTAGTGAAATAAAGTCAGTGTTTTTCAGAGAAGTTGCATTCTAGGGGAAAAAAACTCGTCAATCATATTATCATCTTAGACTCGAAACGTTTCTGCTTATATTCAATGTTAATGTTTCGCAAATTACCTCGGATTTTTTTTCTCTCCTTCTGCTCATAAGTGCGTACAAAACACCGATGACGAAATAGGCAACACCGAAACGTTGAAGAACGCCGAAAATTCGAATTTTTTTCAAATCCGGACTGTCGATGACAGTGCTGAGCGAAACACCAATGAGAAATAGTAGAATACTTCTCTGCGAACAAATAACATTCCGGGAAAAAAATGATGATATCTCATCATGTAGGTATGGTCATATCTGTATCAGATATGAAGCTGATGGGATAATAATTATTCATATACGATTAAATATGAATATATATATAGGGGAGAGTGGGCCAAAGTGGTCCTCCAATGCCTAAAATTTTATGAAATTTCATAAATTCAATATTTTTTCAAAACTATACCTATTGCATGGGGATAAGAATAGAAATGAATGTGAAAGTTATTAAGAAATTAGGAGAGACCGGGGAAATATGGGGCAGTCAGACAGCCACGAAGGCAGGTATGTCTGCGGCTGCCTTCCTGTTCTCGTGTCCTTATTTAACGAAGACAGGAAGACAGGAGGATAAGAATCTTCCGGTCCTTCTATCCTCTGTGATCCTCCCTTATTATTCTCTCGTCCTCCTACCCTTCCGTCCTTCTATCCTACCGTTCTCCTTCAAAGAGGACAGGTGAACAGGAAAATAGGAGGAAAAGAGGACAAGAGGACAGGAGGACAGGAGAACAAGAGCCCTCCTGTCCTCCTATCCTCGTATCCTCCTGTCGTCTTCACCTCTTCACCTCTTCACCTTTTGTCCTCCTATCCTCCTACCCTTCTGTCAGGAGAACAGGAGGACAGGACAGGAGAATAGACATCCGCTTGTCCCCCTGTCCTCCTGTTCTAACAAAAGCGAACCAATATTTCCGAGAATGGAGACTGCCCCGTTTGGCCTCGCTCTCCCCTACGGCCAAATATATTTTCCCTACGAACAAATTTTTATTATTCATCTATCAAATCTGGATGGGGCCACTTTGCACCATATTTTTATTTTCAATGGATGCAGCAAATGAGTGTGACATATTTATTTTGTGACTTTGGATTAGTCAAAAAAAAAAAAAAAAATTGTATATCGATGAAAATCCCTCAAATGCTTAACGGGTTATTTTGTCCCACGTTTTCCTAGGTTCATACTTGATAAGGACGTGTTTCATATATGATAAGATATGCTCCCGTATGATCATATATATTCAGATATGAATTCATGTCTAATCATATCTGAACATATCTGCTCATGCAAGATCATATCCGGACATGATTACGTATACACCAAATTATATCTGATCATATATTAATAATAAATCATGGCCCTGGCGAAAACTTTTCTACAACTTACGAGGCCAAAATTACGATATATCTACAACTTTTCGCGTTGAAGTTATCGAAAAAATTACGTCGAAATCACAACTTTTAATGGTAAGCTGCACCAAAGCTACACTATCTATGAGAATGTGTGATAATTGAAACATGTTTATAGATAATTGTATAGTATCGTAATATTTTTTTTTTTTTTTGTCAATTGTAATTATTTGTAGTAAGAACTACAATTGTTTTACGGAAAGCAATTGGTTAATGGATACGTAAATGAAAGAATAAGGAGAAATTACAACTTTTTACGAAATTGACAAGTTGCTATCTACAAACATGTTCCAAATCTCACAATTTTTTTTTAGATAGTTGTAAATTATCAGCATGTTATACAGAATGCTGACGGTCTGTAACTATCTATAAAAAAAAAAAAAAAAATAAATAAATAAATTGCGACATCTTTGTAGGCAGTTTAAGCCATTTTCTACAACACTTTGTAGTTTGTCCACATTCTGCCGATCCCGATAAGTTATAGTTTTCTATAGAAAGTTGTTCTGCAATAAAAAAATTTTTTAAAAAATTACAATTGATTAAAGTAAAGTAGTTGAAGTAAAAATCGTTTTCGTCTTCGGATAAGAAGAATATTCCAAGTCAGAAAATTTTATTCATACGTCGCTTATATACTTGTTATTTTGATATCCTGTCACGGAAGCGGCATGGTTTAACACGCTATAGCTCTGGGTTCAATCCCCGTTTAGTGTCGTTTCTTTTTTACTTTTTTTTTTTTTTTTTTTTTTTTTCACATACTGCATTACAAATATGGATTTTCCCCTGAAAACTGTTTCAGGCCAATACCCATAATAAAAAATCGATTCTTAACAATTTTTTTCGCCAGAATGTCGTGTCAGATACGACCGTATTTGATCGGATGTAATCAATTGTATATTATCATATCCGATTATTTTTTTCCGAATATGTTAATCAACGCGAGGATGACGAGTGACCGAAATTCCAAATTATCGGAGGGATACAATTATTCGAATTTATTGGCCGAGCAGATAAAATGTTTTTTTACCTTGAGGATGCCTCGACACATTGAGAATCTCGAGTGTCCCTTCGCAAGCTGAGATGACAAGGAAATGGGAATGCAGAATCCCATTATCCACAAGAAACAGGGAAATATGAGATCGCCGACGTACAAACCATTCCAGGTCGCGTGTTCCAGAAACCCGTAACCACCCGCTCCGTTATTCACGAATATCATCATCATGATACTTATTCTAGGGAAAAAAAAAAAAAAAAAAAATCGAAATGATAAAAAAGGAATCATTTTCGTATACAAATTAAAAAATTTGTTTTTAAATAATTCACAAAAATCGAGATTTCTACCAGTACCCCCTAAAGGTATCTATAGAGAGAACTCTTCGTCTCCCCGGCGTTTCATCGTTACTCGCACCCGCTTGTCCTTTTTGCCATCTTTCGCGCGCGTAATTGACGAATGATCGGACGAGGGAACAGCCGAATAAAAGGCACAAGACGATTCCAAAAATTATGGCGAGAGCTGTAATTTGTTATTACTATTATTATTATTATTAACATTACCAATATTATTAATAGTATTATTATTATTATTATTATTATTACTAGTGTTATTACTATTACGATTATTGTTATTATTATTAATAATAATTGTATCGCTCAACGAGTGCTCAATTATTGTTGAGAAACAATTACCGATATGAGAATTGGAAGGTTCAACGATGGTATGAAGTTCGCAAGCATCCTTATCGATGGTCAATTCATAAATTCCATACTCTCCTAAATTCGGCTGGAACTGGCAAATTATACCACTGTAATACAAGATATATGTTCACATAATTTTTACCAATAAATATTTATTCGCATGATGGAATATCGGATCCATAGACATTACATTGTTAAAAAAGCTGAAACTAGAAATTTTCATATCGCTACCTCATAATTTTTTTGTTACTCGTAAAGCTTATTCTACGAGCAAGTGTCTTCTGTATTTTTTGCTTCCTCATGGAGGAAGAGTTCCAAGTAACGTAAAATTATGAAGTGGCGATATAAAAAATTTATATTTTCATCTTTGACATTTATTTATTTATTCATTATTTAGTATCTAGATTATTTGTTTGAAACATTGATGCAATTAATATTATCACATAAATGTAGCTTCAAGTTGTTCAGTAAGAAGTTCAGCTCGTAGGAGACAAAAAAAAATAATGACGAAGCGATGTGTAAATTTCAATTGTTATGTTATTTCATTTTGGTTAATTCACGAATTACTTGTGGAAAATTCAATTTTATTAAATTAAAAAAAAAAAAAAAAAAAAAAAAAAATGATTTCAATGATAAAAATTGACGTTTAAATAAAATTTGTGTTTATAGAACACCGTCTCGTTCTTGGTGCCTTTAAATTGACCCTATCATACGTATGACGAACGAACGAAACCCTATACGTGTTGTGCAATTGGGTGCATTATGAATATGAAAGGGTTGAAAGCTTTTGATAAATCTTGAGCACTTTTGCCAACGTCAAGTGTAACTTTAAGCCAAACTAGATGCCTAAATTCATGCTCAACGCGAAAAATACTTCAAAATAAGTAGTCCGGAACATTTTTTTAAAGTTTCGAATTTTAATGAAAAACTTCAAATGATAGGTACCCCTTTATATATAGCTTTTCAACTTTTTATCGTAAAATATGACAGGCACCTAGGTTTTTTCTGCGATATCATCGGCACGGAAAGATATCACGATTTGAAAATACACGAAATCTGTAATTTTCCCAATATTGGTTGAAAATTCCAAACCACCATATTTCCGTATTTCCATACTTCTGTACAATACTTCTTTCGTTGTTCGTCGTTCCCGGATTCAATGTATTGTATTTTTCTACGCTGATAATAAATATATTACTCATTTTACCCATAAATGAATATTTAATACAGAAACTTGCGTCCAAAGTGAAGTTGAAATTTTTCATGAAATGATAAAATTAAAAATGACATAACATTTTGACGGATCGATGGATTGTCTGTCTTCAAATTTAATAGGGACGATAATAGTCTAGCCGTGCACACGACTGTAGGCATATAGCTAAAAAATGGTTAGAGCTAGACAGTTTTTAAATTTTTTAATTTAAAAAAATTTTTTTTTTTTTTATTATAGATATATATTAAAGGGGACATTGTTACATTCCCAGGTAAAAGTTAGGTGCAGACAAAATTGTGAATACTTGCCAATGGGACAAAAATCTGAACAATTTCAACGATATAGAAGGTGCTAAGAAGATTGAAATTACATAATAATAATAATTCTAAAAAAGATATTTAAAAAATAGTGTAAAAGTAAAAAAGCGTGAAAATCAGAATTTTCACAAAGCCACTTTATCTAATCAAGTTTTGAGTACGCAATTTATAAAAAAAATCATCTTTCGCGATTATTTGGCTTCCTCGTAGAGGAAGCTTTAACCGCAAAAGGAAAATGATGACGTTTGAAAATACAAACAAACAAAAACACTCATTTTTGCAATATGCACTACAAAGATTACATATAAAAACTGTAGTTATTCGGCGTTTCGGCGCCATGTCTGATGTATTTTTTCCTACTGATCACAAATCTGCCACTTATTTAGCTCTTAGATTTTCCATTTTCGATTTTTGATTTTTGACCTCGTAAAATTAAAAATATTGAAAATCTCCCTAAAGTTAAATAATGTACGGATCATCGGTCGATAATAGTTCCTTTGTGTGGATCTTTCTTAGCCCTATTGCTACAAAAACGTAAGACTTAGCGTGCGCAGACTTTTTTAGCAAAGTTCAAAAGCACGCGATCGTATGCATCTGTTAAAAATATGATTTCCCCATCTTTTGGACCATTCCGAATACGTTTTCATTAAAATCTCAACAAAAAAATGTTCATGAAAACAAAACTTGATTTATGTCCAAGTTAAAATCGAACATCAGAGAGAATTATTGAAAAAAATTATATGTATTCAGAAAAATTACCGAATCAATTTGCGCAAAAAAAGGTTAGGTTATCGTATGTGTCGTTGAACAATTTTGTTCTCTAATTTGTTAATAGATTTTTGGCATTTTTATTATGCAAAATCAATGTTCGCAGCAACTTCTATATTGTGCACGCGCACACACACACACACACACACACACACACACACACACACACACACACACACACACACACACTTTTTTAAATATAATTTTTCGACATTTTCGAAAATTTTCAACTGTGACACAAAAATCTCGAATTTTTTTGTTGTTTATAAAAACAAAGCTGAGGAATAAATGAGGAAGCAAAAATGGGTATAATATTTGTGTACCTTTCGTCGGTCGTTGACATGAAATCTTCGATTCGGGAATCATTGTAAACTCTCCACGTTACAGCTCTGGCGGTGTTTAATTTGATAGACAAATTTTTTTCTTGCTCGATCCAAGAAACTTTGCTGAACGGACACTAAACAAATAAACTTTTCGTCTGTTTCATAATTGATAATATTTAATTTGTTTTTTCTATAATATTTACCAAATAGCAATCGGAGGACAACGAATAAAGGGTAGCGTTGTAATGTTCGTTGGTATTGAGAGCAAGGCAGCCCTCGTCGATCAGCAGACGGTCGTCATTACACTCATCACCGCTCATTTTGAGTAGTGAAGGGCCTATAAATTAAATTTTTTATTTATCGGCAAATGTCGCGATTACAATATTTGAGAAAAATTTTGGTACAGAGTTGCAAGGATCGTCGACGCATTGCGATGACCTCGAAACGGGTAAAACCTCCGACAACGAGGCTTATTGCTCAAGCACGGAGAAAGTAAAACATTTGGGCGAACACATTTAACAAGTAGGTACCTACCCCGGTGAAAGTAAAAGTCGTTCACACGAGTTTTCCTTCGTTCCCGTCACTTTCAAATAAAAGTGGGCCAAGAATGATTCGCAACTCACCTTTTTAAAATATTTATTTGTATGAAAATTATTTGATTGTAAAAAAAAAAAAAAAAAAAAATAAAGTAAATAAAAAGAGAAGAAAAAGCAGGTAAAAAATAACAGATTAACAATTATCGAAGAATGAAGGCTGACAACGAGATAAATACATTTGACATAATTTGCAGTTTTGAAGAATAGATTAAAAACGATCGAGGCTGGCGATGATAGCGGACGGTATACGCGCGATAATTTTTCCGTTCCGTTCCGTTCGGCCGGCCTGTCGGTCGAATCGTTCGTAACTGCACGATCGTTTGCGACTGTCGCTCGAGAATACCTTCAGCGACGTTGCATAACCAGCAAGCGATATGAAATCATCCAGATACTCGAGTGGGCTTGTCGACACATTTTTCTTTATAAAATCAATGAACGTATAATAATTATTATTATCGCCAACTATACTACATGTAGTCGTGTAAAATACATTTATTTGCTTACGTTTTAACAAATTACTTGATTAAACTTTTAAATTATTGTGTAGATTATTGTATTTAGATTAAGTTCTACACAATGGACTCGAAAGAGACCACAAAGAAAATATTTTGTTCTAAAAGAAAGAAAAAAAAAAAAAAAAAAAAAAAATCGTTAATTTTTTTCCTTGACTTGAATATAGGGTGATGGGGATTAAAGTGAAATATAAATTTTCTTTCGATGATAACCTATCATCGTCCACGTCGCAGTGTCTCAGAGTGCGACGATTGTTCTCCACGTGTGGATATCTTCAATTTCTCCGTAGTACGTCCAGCGGAAAGAAAACAATTGGTGACAAATGTGGTGGCCGATGTACATAACAAGGGCGTTCATATCTAAAAATCATCGTCAAGTCCCGGTGTCAATAATTTTTCGCAACGGCAATTTTCGAAGATAGAATTTAATATAGAAAAATGTATAGGTGTATATACCAGGTATTCGGAAAGGTCCGCCGCGCCAGATCGAACACACTGTGAGCACAATCAATCCGATGGAAGTTGTCAAAATAACAAAAGACAATGACCTGATGTAAAAAAAAAATATTTGTTTCATTTTTTTTTTTTTTCCAAATTCACAGCAATGTTTTTTCTCAGAAGAGCAATTATTCGCGAGTTTAACATACCACAAACTTTTGTTGACTGGTATGACATCAGTAAAGTGGAGAGCAGCACTGAGGCAGCCGCGTAAAAGGGCCAAAAGAAGCCATCTAACTATACGATTTTTCCAGCCTCTGTGAACTTTCAGAATTGTTCCCGCCTGAAGTCCCAGAAATTTTTGAAATATCGACGTTAAACAGCCTGATGATGATGATGATGATGATGATGATAATTATAATAATATTTTTCGCTTGTCACATTACATTGATTATTATTTCATTGGAATTGATAAAGTCGTGATATAGTGATCCGAATATTACCAAGAATGCCTTCGGGATCGAAAGGCTCGAATCCATAAACTTGAACGATCGTTGGTTATCGAGAAAATATGATTTTCTCCGAAAATAATTTTATCGATGTAACCGGCAGCACCGCCTGTGCAATTAAAGTACTTTCCATCGTCGTGCCGTCCTCCGGGTCCAAGATACCCTCTGGAATGGCATTAATGGAATGGCATCCGAAACAGGTGTGCAAATTGTTATGCGTAGAAAAAACAAAAAAGAATCGAGATAAATGAAAAGGTAATTTTACAAACGTAAGACAGCCCGGAATCGGTAAAAAAAAAAAAATAAAATAAAAAAATGTGATACCGCAGTGCAGGGCGACAATAATTAAAATGACACTGAGGCAGTAGTGAAAGAAAATCGGTGATTTTCGAAAGAGCCGGATTCTGGGAAAACAAATAATGTCCGAAGTAATTTGCACATGGGTTCAAAAATTCTCACCGCTTTGCGCAATTGAATTCCTTGCTTTTTTTTTTAGAATTCGTATGAATTTTTTCAGAATTTTCTATCATATCAAAATTTTTATATTCGACATTTTTAAAAATCGATATACAGTCACAAATTTTAGTATCACGATTCCAACGAATATCACGAGTTAAGTATGACGATTCTACAGTACACAAAAAAAGATTCGAGGCGTTTGCGCCACTCGTCTCATAGTAATGGCCTTAAAAAAATGTCAAAAACGGAAAATTCTAAAATGATGGTAAATTATGAGAAAAGTCATGTAGATTCTTGAAAATCAATGAATTTATTTTAAAAGAGAAAAAAGGTTTACTGATTGTTTGATGAACAATTTGTTTTGTTTGTTTGTTTTTTTTAGCAATTTGTTAATAACGTTTGGACATTATTATCATGCAAACTTAATGTTGCTGGTACCTTTAATACAGTGGATTCCTTTAACATTTTTATACCATTATGAAGTATTAAAATTTCATCGCAATGAAACTCACTTTTGGCTGGGACGGATGTACGTGTGAAGCATCCTTAAAGGCGAAAGAAATTCATTAAGTGAAATTTCCGTTAATCGTCATTACGTGGCCATGTCCAATGTGTTTTACCGTTTTGCCCCACTGATTACGAATCAACACCTTATTTTACTCCATTAGCGATATTTTATGCGGATATTCGTGTCGAACGTAGAGTACACATTTTTCATAAAAAAAAAGTTGCAAATTTAAAATTTCACATGACTTTCACATAATGTTCCTTTATTCGCAACGCTTCTTCTATGAAAAAGCATTTTCTATGTTTTTGGCTTCTGCATGAAAACCAAAATTTTCAATTTTTATGAGGAAACGATATGAAAATTTCAATTTTCAACTTAATTCAAGGTCAACGTCGTGTTTGACTTTATGGAAAAAGCCTGGCCGTTTCAGGTTCAGCGCGAAAAAAATAGATAAACAGCTGTGACCGAAGGCGATATGTGCGCGGTTGGTTCGCGGCTCTGGGGGTCCGCAGAGTTAAGCAGTGCCGCTCGCTGTCAGTGCTCGGATGGGTGACCCAGCTTAGCCGCGCGCTGGCTGGCTGGAGCGGGAGGCAATTTTCTCAAAGATTTATCATTGCCCCTGTAGGAACACCAATCTCTGGGGAAAGTACCGTCTGTGTATGGCCAGGTTTTGCTAGAGCAACATTTGGATGCATGAACTAGCGGCGAATATAAAAACAAAATTCGAGATCAAATCGACAATTTCAAAATCCTATAAAATTTAAACGGTTCCCTAAGCAAGTCAACCGACCACCACACGACCAAAAAAAAAAAAAAAACAACCGTTCGTTTTATGCCGTTTTTACGACCGCAAAACAACCAATAAAACGACCATTTTTTCGATTTAGATTTGGTCGTCTCTTCCTTTAATGACCCAAAAACGACCGAGGTAACGTCTGACGCAACGCGTATAAGCCGGGTTTTGGTTGTTTTTTGGGTCGTTAAAGAAAATACGACCAAGCCGAAATTAGAAACTGGTCGTTGTTTTGGTCGCACGGTGGTCGCCAAAACGACACAAAACGATCGGTCGTTTTTTAAATCGTTTCGCGGTCGTTTGACCTGCTAGGGGTTTTCTCAAAATTAGGTCTACGATACACACGCACATCTAAATAAACAAAACTCTGTTGCTCAAGAGTTCCCGTAATTCTTTCGCTTCTCTAGATTTCCCATTCAGTTGCGATGTCTTTGCTGCAAGTGCGGACGTAACTTAGTAAAAGTATTTACGATAATAGGCTCTCGCCATACTTTTGTCGATTTTTAATAAAATATCGTTGTTACAATTATGGTATAGCCAGGACAACACTTTCAGGCAAGTCAGTGCCCCAGCTTGTTTTTCCAAGCTTTGCTATTTGGGGTAGCTTCGTTAAGTTTTGTTTCCAAACGATCGCGCAATATTGAAAAAAAAAAAAAAAAAAAAAAAAAAAAAAAAACATTTATAACACATATTTTATTCGCAGCATTTGTTTCTGCTTTTTCACGAAGCAATCTTTTGCGTAAGTGATGAAAAGATATGACATTCCGATTTACAAAGTCTTGTCGTGAATAAAATCGCTTTTGATAATTGCACAGTAGTTAGTATAGGGTTCCGAAAACTCTAACGAGTCGTTCGAAAAATGGTTCGATCCAACGATCAAAACTGCGTGTCGCCCGCTTGATTTCACAACGGGACTAACCAAGTTGTTGACTAAATAGCCTCGTTCGAGAGTTCTAACGACTGTTGATAATTCGAGCTCGTTAAAAGATTAAAGTACGTGGGTCACGCTACGCAATGCATTAGAGAGAAGGAAAGTCAACCACGCTGACGATTAAGAATTGTTTCATTTGTTCTCCGAATGCTCCATTTCACATACAAATTTATAATGACGTTTTAGCTTTCGATTAACCTTTTTTTTCACCTTTTCCTCCCCATGCATAGTTAATTTCGTTTTTTTTTTTTTTTTTTTTTTAATCATTTAATTTAGCACATAATAGTAATAACAAAGGACTAATTAAAATAATATGTATATAATGATACAATTTTTCTTCCTCTTCGCCTTGTCTTACGTTTACAATTATACTCCTGTTAGCTTCCCTTTTTTTTCTTTTTCTTTTCATTCCTGCATGTAAATATCCGTCTCTGTTTTTGTTGTTGTTCTGTTTTGTGAATTAACTGTAATGTCTTTTTTTTTTTTTTTTTTTTTTCGATCATGCTCCATTGAATTTCGCGGGTACAATTTCAATAGTTTTAAAAATTTTCGTCATTTCGCATTAATTTTTTGTTTTATTTTTTGTTTCATCGTCGTCGTCGTCGTCGTCGTCGTCGTCGTCGTCGTCGTCGTCGTCGTCGTCGTATGTCTGTAACAACTATACATAATATATGCATATACATAATTCCACAACGTTATCCAGTTAGTTTTCACTTCTAAGGCGCCGAGGTTCGCGCTTCCATCTCCCATCTACCCGCCAGAATCATCGTCGCTCTGCGATTGAAATTTTACCTTACAATAATTCAACGTTCATTTTTGTTATCTTCTTTTTTTTCTCCGAAATGTTGCTTCTGTATTTGTTGTATGGAAATGTTGAAAAGATTTTTTAAATATATATTTTTTTAGTAGCGACGACAACGAGGTAGAGGGATATTGCTCAATAATTCCATTCACGATATTCATTGGCTAAGGAGCGTCTTGATTTCTTTGTGCATGTGGCAGAGAAAATCGACATAGCTTGGACTACTGTCGTTTCCTCGATCCTCGACCAAAAAGTGTCGCAGTACCATCTCGAGCTTCTCACGTTGCCGAACGATGGTTAACTGTAATAAAAAAAAGGTCAATTTTTCTTAGAAAAATCTCAGAAAAAAAAATGAAAATATAAATAAAAA
The DNA here is from genome assembly GCA_963922035.1 of Amblyjoppa proteus. Classification (NCBI taxonomy): domain Eukaryota; kingdom Metazoa; phylum Arthropoda; class Insecta; order Hymenoptera; family Ichneumonidae; genus Amblyjoppa; species Amblyjoppa proteus. The sequence goes on from OY998235.1 coordinate 24,671,497, forward strand.
GCATTTGCTTACCCTCATGCAGTGGTGTCTTTCGGCTCGAACCTGTGTAACAATGTCCCTGATACGTTTGTTGAGTGAAGTGTCGAGGACGGGTAGAGTCGTGCGATCAGTGTCGACGAGCATTACGCCGAAAACTTGGTTTACCCATTCCGACGAGAGACCCAATCCCAGCCAGAGGAACATGTGTATTCCATTTTCTGATGGAAATTAAAGATTTGATAATATTTAAGAGTCAAAGATATTTTGGTGTGCCGCGTAGGGGAGAAAGGGTTGAATCTTATGTATCAGCATACCGAGCAGATACGCTCCATCGTCTAAAAATTTGTCAAAGGAGCAACGCAGCTGTTGCGGAAGATCGGTGCCTTGGGGATCGATATCGTGAAGTGCCAGTAATCTTGGATAAAAGTATATGACCGATGTGTAGAGAGGCATCGTCGCGACGGCTTGCATAACGTAGGAACGATCGTCGATCGTCATGTCGGCACCTGTGCGGGTAAACAAAAAAAATTGTAAATACCTTAAAATGCAAAATAAATGTTGATTAAAGAAAATGTGTTTACTTACCGCCCGATATGGCATCGCTCTTCAGCAAACAATTGACATAGAGTGGCAAAAGTTTCATACACTCCGGCAATATAAGCTGACCGGCGCTTGACGGCGAAGCGCAGTGCTTTCTGTAAGCCGCCAGTATAGTAGCACATCTCGCGATAAGACCGTCCTTGACGCTCTTCGGTGACGATTCGATCAACTTGAAGACACTCTGTTTAGAGAAGAAATTTATCACCGCATCGAGATCGCACGCTCTGTAGAGTTCCGCCATCTGCGACGAAGTCCTTAGACTGAGATTTATTATGCGCAATCTTCTGATACCACCACACGAAGTATAAAGCAGAGCGGCTTGAATGTAAACGCCTTCCTCGTCGGTCAATTTATCGTCGTGCTTAATCTCGATTGCGACTGCCTTGTTGCAGTCGATACTCGCGAGCTCCATATCCGTTGTATTGGACATGTAAAAGTGTCCGAAGAAATCTGTTCCGCGGACTCCCGTCGACGTGCGAACGCGCATCACTGCGTCAAACGCTATCGGCCTGCTTATGTTGTTAACTACGTCCGTTATCAGCCTCTCTCCATCCGTGTCAGCCTAATCAAAAATTAACACCATATAATATATATATTAAAAAAAAAAAAAAAAAAAAATACTTATCACTACTCAAGAGTATATCTGACAAAACTTTTGTGTGGATTGAGTTTTATTAATTAATTACCTGGAAGTACGTATATTTGTAAATTTCACCGCCGGTCAATCGGCAGACCTGGCCGATTGTCGCGACGTCGACGTAAGAATTGTTGAAAACGAATAGATCGACGCTACACCCGACGGACACGCATTCCTGTCCAAGATTGTTGTAAACGTTCACTTGCGGAGCTGAAACGGAAATTAAAAAAAAAAAAAAAAAAAAAAAAAAAAAAATGTATCTTCATAAATATATATATATATATTTTTAATAAAAAAATATGTATATTATAAATGTTTAACCTAGAACCGTCTTTTCCTTTTCCGTTCCAAGAACTTTGCGGTCGTCGCGATTCTTCAGTTTTCCCGGAGCTTCGGCGATCGGGAGAGAAGAGTGGAAAACCATCAATTTTCCCGGACGATCGGAAGCCTGCATGAAACGTTTTGCATATTTTTATAAAATTCTATGAAACGAACGTTAAAATTAACGAATGGTAAAGCATCGAGCACCTTAAGAGCTTCGAGCCCGGCTTGAATCGCAGGTGCGAGTATCGTCTCAGTTTCTCTGGTATCGGCGAACATCGCTGGTATCTGCGTCATGAGCGAATCGATAACAGCTTCGCTTTCCTCGCCGTCGCATAAGAATCCGTCGAGCAACGGCATGAATACATCCTGAACGTCACCGACGACCATCATCTGGGGTTGCGTCAAGCACGCGTTGACGTTGTAAAAATGTACGGTATTGTTGTACGTGATGAAGCCGACTTTCATGCTCGTTCTCGTTTGTCCAACGTCGATTGGCAAATTACCAATGATCTTCTTCATCTCGGCGCATATAAGATTGACCAATCCCGACTTGACGTTGTTGTACGAAACGTCTATTAGAAAAATAATCGCCGGGGCTTTTGGAAAAACGTTGTTTCTGCAGTAATCCGTCGTCGCGGTATACTCGTAAGTACCGAGCATCAATTCGGGTCTCTCGTAACGATCCATTCGCTGTCCGGTGTGATCGAGATGCTGAAAATACTCTTGCGGCACTTCGCTCGTCGCTTTGCAGAACATACACTGAAACCGTCGTCCGGCGTCGATGAATTGCATGAACGGGCTCATGTAGGATTTACATCTTATACAACGAACCGGACCTATTTCGCCCATATCAACGATTGGCGGTTCATACTCGCCCTCGCCGACCTGAGCCATCGGACTGATGATGAGACCGAATGGAACACCGGTTTGCTTCATCATATCGTTTGTCGTTGGCACCGTGTACATCGTCGATCTTATGAATCTCGGCGAAGCATTGCCCTGATCCTGGGTCGTGTACTTTGTCGTTACGAGGGGCGGTACCAAGCCTTTTTGATTCGTCACGAAAACACCGCCACGATTGCGCTGGTCGTCCTGCATCACTTGAATGGGACTCGGCATCTGGTCCGGATCCAAACGACGAGCTTGCTGAGGAGCCGCGCCAGGCTGACAGGCACCAGCTGGTGGTCCGGGCATCGCGCCCTGATAAGGGCCTCGCTGACCGGCATAGGGATCCTGATGTAAATGTTAAAGCATTATTCGAGCGAGATATTAAGTTATAGACGCTCTTTCGCGTATAAAAAAGAAAAAAAAAAAAGAAGACAAAAATATGAATGCTATGACTCACGGGCTGGTACGACTGTTGTGGAAATCCAGGTTGCGGATAGCCTGGTGAAGAGCCGGGAGTCTGACGATTCATCGACGAACCAATCGCTTGACCGGGCAGAGGTGGGCCGGGCATTGATTGACGTTGTTGTCCAGCGACCTGTCCAGGCTGATTAACCCCCGGTGGAGGGCCACCTATATGATAGCCACCTTGTCCAGTCGGTCCCGACAAATTTCCCTGGCCCACCATACTTTGTTGTCCCGGCAAGGGAGGAGCCGACAAATTCTGCTGCTGTCCTGGAAAGCCGTGCTGTTGACCCGCAATCAACTGTTGAGCTCCCGACAAATTCTGCCGGCCCGGCAAAGGGGGACCGGATATATTTTGCTGCCCCGGATAGCTCTGCTGATCACCCGGTAGCGGAGGCTGTCCCGAAGGCGGAGGGGGCCCTGACAAACTTTGCTGTCCCGGCGGTGGTGGACCCATGAAGGGATGCGGAGGTCCGGGACGCTGCTGACTCGGCGAAACGTATCCTACCGGTGGTTGCAATCCTTGAGATGGCGGAACGGTCTTGCCGCTCTGACCAAGCTGAGGGAGTCCTTGATGACTATGTTGACCGGGCACGGCCGATCCGCGCTGAGGAGGGGCTGCATGACCCGACACGGGAGGCTGTCCTGGGTACTGGGGCTGCTGCTGTGGTTGCTGAGACGGGAATTGCGGAATCGAGTCGGTGGAATGTCTTGCGAAGGGAGGATTGCTCGGGGTCTGCTGCGACGAGGAGACGCCTTGCTGAGGCGGCGGTTGACGAGGCAATTGTCCTGCCAATTGAGGACAGTGGGAATCATTTTGGCCCACTGTCCTCAGTCCTGAACAAAAAAGTTCTGCCCACTGTCCTGAAAAAAAATAATAATAATAATTATCGATCTTTGTTCTTCAGACTATGGCTTGACACTATCGTTGCTGGAATTATTTACCGGATGGCGAATGATCGGAGGGAGTTCTGTATCCGTTAGGAGCATTTACGTTTGATAGCGAAGCTGACATTGAATTGCTGTTGCCAGAATGCGGAAGAATGTTCTGTTTGCATAATGAAAATGGAATGCATCATTTTTATTCCATCTCTTTAAAACTTGAAACAACAAACTGTTAAGTAATTGAAATGCAAACAAAAAATGACTCACCACAGACGGCGGTCTCTGCTGTGGATTTCCGACCGACATGTTCGACATTTGATTGGTCAAATTGCTTTGATTCGCAGGCGGCGGGGCGATATGCGGAGAAGTGTTCGGCAGACATCCCGGCTGGGTATTCCCTGCTCGGATTAATTTTTTTTTTTTCATTCGTATTGTTTCCTCCGATATTAAAAAAATTAAATGTCTCTTGGTAAAATTGATATAATTACCAAGTATGTTATTGTTGTAATAAGGACTTTGTATCGGTGGCTGTAAATTTCCGGAAGGCGTTGGTCCCGAGACTGGCTTCTGGGACTGATAATTCTGTGGTCCTCCCGGCGGTCCTTTCGTTACATTTTCGGTCATGTTTGAGGTCAATGCCTCGAATGGCGGCCCGCCGCCGCTTTGCGGTCCGGTGTAGTAGCCGGACTGCTGCTGCTGCTGCTGCTGCTGCTGCTGCATGTATTGGTGATTCATCCTTAAATGTAAAAAATCAACCGAACAGTATTTTATACAGTTAGTTAATTATGGAAACTTGGTAAGATTGATCTTTTTTTTTTTTGCGAATAAGAAAAATATTTAATTACAACAATCGACGATTAGGTCGATTCGTCGCTTACGATGAATATATCACGTGTGGCGGCAAATTTACAGGGAGGAATGAAAATAGTTGCTTATCGTTGACGCTAGTCAGGGTTCCAACGTACTCGTTAAATCGTACTCCGCAAACTCATGGCACGGTGTCTCATGCATAGAAATAATAACTTGTCTCGGGTTTAACGATCCTGTCGCTTTCTTAAATTTTTTCACCGACATTTAGCAGAGGGCACAACGACAGTTCCATATTGTTGACACTATCGGGAGTTGTAACGTACTCGTTAAATGGTACTCCACAAGCTTCAACTTGGGTGGCTCGTCCATCGAATTAATTCGTCTTACGAAAATGATAAAAAACTACGAGTGAAATTTTAACGATCGAGAGAAAAATTAATCTAGGGGGGTAGAGGAGAAAAAAAAAATATATATATATATATATATATATATATATATTCAAGCAAATTAGAAAGACAGTGTAGATGTTAATACTTGGAAACTCGTAAGCATATTTCATCGACATTTGAGGTTAAAATTTTGTTAATATTTTGAAAAATAAATAAGAAAATGTGCCATTTGACGAACGTTTCTCGCGACTCGTGGAGAATTGAGTTAACGTTTGTATTACTATGTGGAAACGTCACATTGTTAAGAGCTGTACGCGAGTAGGGCCATTTTGCACGTACGAAACCGAGAAACATGCTTAAAGATTCTTGAATAATATTAATTTTTGTTTAATTCTTTATAAAATCATTGTACTCACGTTTCTATATCGTGGGGTCGCTAAACCATAGCAAAACAGGGGACGTATCCACAAATGTTTACACTAAAATGAAGAAAAATGTTATTTAGACTGGGAGACAGCGAGTGCTGCTGCCTGCCCGATGCCACGTAAGGTCGCATTGCGCGTGCGCTCATCGCACGCGCAACTAGACACGTCATGACAAAAATTGGGACACAATTAATTGTTACAATATTAATCGTCGAACCGTCGTAATTCATATGTTCAATAATCCGTTCGGCGAACGAAATTTTATTTTTCGTTGTAGGTGTAATGACTTTTTTTCAAATCATTTGTCGGAACGATAATATTCCTTGAGCGTTAGAGAACATGTTACCGATCGACGTCGCGGCCGGTAACTTTTCGAGAGACCTCCGATTGGTCGAGTCGCTGCTTGTCCTCGTTCCCGTCGACGATTGTTATACCTAAAGTTTTTTTCATTGGGAGTCATGTTATTATATGTGTGTGTGTTGGCCGACGCGGGATTTTCCCAGTGGCCAGACTGGATTCCACAGCCGTGGATCCAGACAAATTGTAGAAGAAGAATAAGCATGAGAAGAGAGTCATGTTATCATCGGGGGTATAGCCTCACGCGACGGAGCTGCTTTTTGGTAAAGTTCAAAGTCGTGTTACGTGCCGATCAGCAATTTTCGCTCCATCTCGGTCAGGGAGAATTCGCACCCTATCTTTACTCGTTATTCATAGATGTTTTTAACCGAAACATTCGGAAAATAATTCAGGATAGGGCCTAGAGTGGATATATGTATTTAATATTGTGATAGCGGCACGACTGAGTGGATGACTGAGTAAGTGAGAGTATTGTATTTTTTTCGAAATTTTAAAAATTCACCATATTCAGCATCCGGAATCCTATCTTAAATTTTGCGAAACGGCACTTTTTTTCAAAAAATTTCGAGATATCGAATTAAAACCTCCGCCATTGTTTTCAAGTGGCATATTTCCCAACCGATTTCATTGACGAAAAAATTATAAAAAATGTTTTTTTGAAAAAACCCATTTTCGTCGAAAAATGGTAAGGGTACCAATCGGAATTTTATGTCGACATTTTTTTCTTTTTATCAAATGAACCGCCATGTATTTCGACGTATTTTTTCCCGCTGAACACGAATCCACTGGCCTTTTTGGCGACAGAATGCAGCGAGGCATTGAAAATCTCGATTTTATTCACGAAAAATGGTATTTTTGGGATTAAAATGGGAAATATTTCTTTTTTTGAAACGAACCGCCATGTATTTCGATGTATTTTTTTCCGCTGAACACGAATCCGCTGGCCTTTTTGGCGACAAAGTGCAGCGAGGCATTGAAAATCTCGATTTTATTCACGAAAAATAGTATTTTTGGGTTTTAAATGTGGAAACATTGGGCTGGGAGTAAAATAATTGGTATATTCGTGATCAGCGGGGAAAAATACGTCGACTATAGCCTTGAAACAAAAAAAATCGCGTAAATAACGATTTTTCAATTTTTGAGCCACTTTTGAAAAACGTCGATTTTCGCGATGTTCAAAGGTCGATATCTCGGCTCCCAGTAGAGCTATGGAAAATCCAGGGTGCGCATCGTCTTCTGTATGAAAAAATACACAAAATAAGGTACCGTCCGGAGTTTTAAAAGAGTTTTATCGTGCCGTTTGAGGACGTTGAAAAACGCAAAAAATGGACTCGAAAGGGGTAGCCTTGCAATTTTTTGAGGAAAAAATTTTTTCTTTTTTAAAATTGAACAGCCATGTATTTTGACGTATTTTTTTCCGCTGAACAAGAATCCACCGGCCTTTTTGGCGACAAAGTGCAGTGAGGCATTGAAAATCTCGATTTTATTCACGAAAAATGGTATTTTTGGGTTTTAAATGTGGAAATATTGGGCTGGGAGTAAAATAATTGGTATATTCGTGATCAGCGGGAAAAAGTACGTCGACTATAGCCTTGAAACAAAAAAAATCGCGTAAATAACGATTATTCAATTTTTGAGCCACTTTTGAAAAACGTCGATTTTCGCGATTTTCAAAGGTCGATATCTCGGCTCCCAGTAGAGCTATGGAAAATCCAGGGTGCGCATCGTCTTCTGTATGAAAAAATACACAAAATAAGGTACCGTCCGGAGTTTTAAAAGAGTTTTATCGTGCCGTTTGAGGACGTTGAAAAACGCAAAAAATGGACTCGAAAGGGGTAGCCTTGCAATTTTTTGAGGAAAAAATTTTTTCTTTTTTAAAATTGAACAGACATGTATTTTGACGTATTTTTTTCCGCTGAACACGAATCCACCGGCCTTTTTGGCGACAAAGTGCAGTGAGGCATTGAAAATCTCGATTTTATTCACGAAAAATGGTATTTTTGGGTTTTAAATGTGGAAATATTGAGCTGGGAGTAAAATAATTGGTATATTCGTGATCAGCGGGAAAAAGTACGTCGACTATAGCCTTGAAACAAAAAAAATCGCGTAAATAACGATTTTTCAATTTTCGAGCAACTTTTGAAAAACGTCGATTTTCGCGATTTTCAAAGGTCGATATCTCGGCTCCCAGTGGAGCTACGCAAAATCCAGGGAGCGCATCGTCTTCTGCGTGAAAAAATACACAAAATAAGGT